>SRPV01000409.1:0-20307 GCA_018360135.1 Claviceps sorghi | reverse complement strand
AAAAAAAAAAAAAAAAAAAAAAAAAAAAAAAAAAAAAAAAAAAAGAAAAAGGAAAAGACACAAAGACGGGGGAAGAGAGAGCTGGACCATAATCCGGCCGAGTGCCATGGCGATAAAAATGATCAGATGGAGAGACTCACCACATGTGCCTTGACAATAAACAGGTATACAACACCACCTTTATTCGCTGGACGACGCATAGTCCCAAGGGACTGTCCGAGATGGACGTGAGCCTGGCCGCCTTGTGCGACTCCCTTGCCAGGGACTTTGGAGAACTGGATCCTGAGCCGGCGAGCTGCGACGTGAGGGCCCTGGCTGATGAGGCGGTTTCGACATCCGGAGACTGTTGCACGCCAAAGAAGACGTGAGAGGGTTGATATGGGCTGTGAACACGACTGCACAATGACAAGTCAGACTGATGGCACTGCTTGCTCTTTTTGTTGTTGTTTGTTGGACAACAGTCACGTCTCGTTACGTCTTTCGCTGTCGACAAGTCATGTAAAAGTACAAGCCCAGAAGGGAGATTTCCATCGCGGGTTTGAGCGGCGAGGCGCAAAAAGGGTTCAGGATTGAAATGATAATGATGATAATAATAATAATAGTAATCATGAGAAAAAAAAAAAAAATCAACAAACATGCTTTACAAATGTTTCATTAAAAGCATTTTGGAAACGGGTGTACACAAAAAATAATCTACCCCGCACATCCTCTAAAAAAACGCCTTGGTCAACGCCCGTGTTGCTGGAACCGACGTGCCCGCATGACTGTATAACTATTAATCTATGCCGAAGTTTGACTTCTCTATACTCCCTCCTCCGTTCCCCTTTCAATCAAGCTTGTTGACGCAAAATCTTGCATGCGCCAAGCACGTGGTACGACATTATGCTAACAAAGCGATTGCGCTTTCGAGCAACCCTCCTGCGTCTACTGCACCTTCTTAGCAGCCCTCATGGCCTGAAGCTTTCTGTCACGGCGTCTCTTGTGCGCTTCGGCACCGGCTTCGGTATCCATAAAGTAGTCCCACCAGCGGAAGCTCGAGGCGTAGTTGCCGATGAACTTCTCGTGATGGACATCGTGATGCTCGGCGCCCGCCCAGATAGGCAGAATGTGGCGTAAGCTCCAGGGGAAGTCATAACCGCTGTGGGCATCAATGGCCTGGAAGAGACGGCAGACGATCCAGGTGTACGTGGTGATGAGATGCAGGTCTCCAGTGAGCCAGAGGACAAAAAGGGGAGAGCCAATAGTCCCCACGCCAAGGAGCATGACCTCGATGGGCGAAGCGTACTCAGCAGCCAATCCAAAGGGAGCAGAGTAGGTGTGGTGCATCTTGTGAATCGCTTTGTAGAGCGGTCCGTGGTGCAAGGCTCGATGGAACCAGTAGTGCCACGTATCTTCCATGACGAAAAAGATGGCAATTTGGACGGCCATCTTGAAGAGAGAGGGGAACGGCACATCATAGGCCATGCCGAAATAGGTGGCAAGAGGGTGGAAGAACCAAATTTGCGGCAGCTCAGCAGTGAAGTGGGTGATGAGGACAATGGCGGCACAGTCCCACTGCTCCTTGAAGGTGGGCATCTTCTGGTTCTGGATCTTGTACTTGTGGAAAAATGGAATCTTGTCCATGATGATGAACGGAATGCAGCGGCCGAAGTAGACGATTTCGTGCAGGACGAAGCTCATGATGCCGGTCGCCAGGATATCGTTCTGCATGTAGAGGTACCAAGCCTGCCGGAACAGATGCAGTTAGCAAGAGACTTGTGCTGGTTGTGATTCGGTTCCGCAGCGACAAGGATTGCAAAGGAGTAGGCTTACCGCCCACAGACGCTCAATCAAATTGAGGTGAACATGGGCCTTGGAGACCTCCTCGAACACGGAGAAATAATTCTGGGTCGCGTTGGCAGCGCCCAAGGTTGCGTTGCTGCAAGACGGAATCGTGTTAGCATGGCCATGTCGACTTTCGCGATTGAAGACGGATGCGTCAGATGGGCCGGCGGGATCGGCGAGTTACTCACGCCATGTCCATGACGACTGCGCGAGAGACGAAGTCTCTGAATCAATGTGTTTGGCGGCCAGAAGAAACGGAAGTCGAGGCCAAGCGTGGAATAGGCAGTTGAAGGATGTAGCGGGAGGAAAGGGGGAGGAAGACACAACGGGATGGCGGGCAAACCGCGGAGGAGAGGCGATTTGAGGTGAAGATAGTTGGCCTGCCAGGTCGCCGCGGCGGTGTGGGTTTGGGGGGATGGGGGGGGGGGGGGCGGGGGGGGGGGGGGGGGCCGAGATTTTATCAGACCAGCAGTCTTCAGTGTTCATCAAGGTCGCGGCAGAAATCCATCAAATATTTTTGCCTTCCGTCCCATGTTACATCACTAGCACCGGATTTCAGGGGATGAGAAGGGCGAACCCAGTTGAGATTGGGCCCCAGCGCCGGCGGGCCCGGTTCAGCCGGGCGACCATCACTGATCAGCCAATCTGCCAATCTGTCAATCTGCCAGGTGAGTTGGTTGTGGGCGGCTCGAGAATGAGGCCACCCGGATAGTGCAGGTCCCGGCTTCCGGTTCCCACCCTTTCAACGTCCCATCCTGATGCGGCTTAGTCCCAGGGCATGGGCCAAGCCTCTGGTCGCATTTTGGTGCACTAGATGCTATCGATATGACCGCGAATACGAATACGCAGAGGCTTTGCCGCTTTGGAATTTGGGCATAAAGAAGTGCGATGCCAGGCTGGTAGGTACGTACTATTGTGGCCGGCATCTAGTACCAACTCCCTCCCAACCTCAGTAGGTAGGTAGGTAGGTACCTAGGTAAAGTAGGTAGGTGGTAGGTTACCTACATACAGTACAATGCCACGGTATACTTAAGCATATGCTATACATGCATACATACCTACATACAGTATGTATGTACGTTGTATGTGTGCATGATGCGATTCCGCGATTTTGCATCGTTCCATTCTTCCATCCATGTGAATGGTTTCTGGTCCGCTTCTGGCCAAACTTCAATTGCTCTTTCCTACCACAGTGGCACAGCCCACTCTTTCCTGACCTCACCGGACTGGAGCCTCCCTCCAGGCATAACTGCCCCAGATGCTTTCCATCACGTGCTTGCCCCCAGCGTGCTCTGTCAATCAACGCGAACACGAGGCCATCCTTCAACGGCTCCACGCCACCACCCACCCACCGTGACTCGAGCTTAATGCTTGCGCCCGTCCGTTGGATCGGCCTGCGGAGTAAACAAAGCTGACTTTGTCGGGTCGTGGTCCGTCTCATCACCCTTTCCCATCCAGTGGTCTGATTAGCCGTCCATCGTCCATCTTCTCCATCGACTGACCACCTAATTCCTTCTGGACAGCGCCCCTCCCCACCCTCTGCCATCAGATTACCGCTTGGTCGGTTGGGTCAATGCCGGTTGAGGCTCTGTCAGTTTGACATTAGCCTTGGTGTCATTGGAAAGCCAGCTACCGGGACGAGCTCTTCGTGACGCCGGTCTGGCTGTCTCATCCTCCACCACATCATGTCACTTGTGTCTGAGTACGTTTGCGTAGCCTGATCGCTATCAGCGACCATAGTTAATACCAAGATGGCTCCGTTGACACTGACATACGGTTGACAGCCAGGTTCGGCGACTTGATGCCTATTTAGACCGCCTGCCAATCATCTCAGAGGCCGCATCAGATGATGGTCGGTCAGACGTGGAAGATCGGACTTTCGTCGCCGCCGACACGTTTTCGTCTCCAAGACTAGATAAGCTTCTCCGGATTGTTCAGTCTCTGAGTGCCACCACGGTTTCCAACAATCTGCTACCCCTGGAACGCGTTAAAGATCTACTCAAGCAGTCCGGGCTTCCCTCTTTTCAAAAGCACGCCGTTCATGAACATGTCCAGTCGGAAGAGGTCGCGGAGAAGAGCGCTTACGAGGACGAAATCGAATGGTTGCTGGTCAGCAAGGCTACCGTCCATATCTACGGCGCCATATTGAAGTCCTTACTGGACCAGGTCATTCCTCTACATGATGACATCTGGTACTGGTCCGACGTGCTGAACTCGTACACTTATAGCAGCTTATACACGGTACAGACGTCTCCCCTGCGCTTCTGGGCCTGGGGTCAAGATGTCTACTCTGCAAGCAAGATGCGGCTCCGCTCGCTCTCCATCCGAGATTCATCTGCCGAGCTGGTCGATTCTACCGCCGAGGGCGTATCTCACTCATGGCGACAGTTCTACGGCATTGTACGGGAAACCATCCGAGAACGCTCTCTCGCGAATATCCAGAGAAAAGTTCTGTCTCCTGTAGCCTATTGTCGCTCAGAGGCGCGCAGGAATCAATCACAGCTTCGCAAATTGAGAGAAATCACAGCTAGTGGACTCGGTGTACTGATGGACGAAGGTCTTCAATTTGGTCATGATGATGACAAGGCCGATTTGCAAGACAATCATGACCTTAAAGGTGTCGTTGAACGCAGCGTTGCATTGATGGATATGGTTCTGAAAGAGGTGTGCTCCTTGGATGTGAATATCCACGACTTTGAAGACAAGGTGTTTGCGGGCGTCGAAGAAGATCCAGAGCTCTCATTACACCTGGAAGACAGTGTCAATCCGGATCGTCCCGCCGTCCTATCTCGCCGACTTTTGCGCATAATTGATAAGACGCTGCCGCAGTATGTCGACAGCGTGTCAAGTCTTGTCAAGGAGAACGGTCGACCGGGGAGAGTCGTCCGATACTGGCTTCCCACTCTAGTGGGTGTGCTTTCCTCAACAACTATTCTGCGCATTCTTGTGAACCGCCAAGATCAAATTGTCGATTGGATCACGAATCTCGGAGGCACCGTTCGAGACTTTTGGTTCAATTGGATTGTGCAGCCAACCGAAAAGGTCATCAAGACCATACGGCATGATGAATCTAGTGAGATTGCAATCATGAGCCGTGATAGCCTGAAGGCCGACCGCCAAAGTCTCGAACGAATGGTTATCGATTTTGCCAAGGACAAACCACACTTTGCCATTGAATCAGGAAGTACGACTGTTACTGACGCGCAACTTGCCGACATTCGTAGCAAGGTCGCTCAGGGAGACGTGACTCCCGTCTTGAGAGCGTATGAACGGGATCTTCGGAGACCCTTTGTTGGCGCTGTGCGTGGAGATCTCGTACGATCGTTGTTGATCCAGGTACAAAAGACCAAGGTGGATCTAGAGGTGGCCATGACGGGCATTGATTCATTGTTGAAAAGTCAGGAGCTGGTTTTCGGATTTGTTGGCTTGACGCCAGGTGTGCTCGTCTCGATCGGCATGGTTCAATATTTACGTGGCATGCTCGGCGGCCGCAGTGGCCTCCGCCGCGACAAGAAGTCAGGCCGGGCTGTACGAATCCTGCGGAACATCGACAGAATATTATCAGAAGCTAGACCGACGGAAAATAATGTACTCTCATACAAGGACCACGGGCTGCTCCTCTGCGAGGTTCACGTACTCCGAAGCTTTGCCAGTAACCTGATGCCACGAGAGACTCAAAAGGAATTCTTGGAGGATCTTGACGATTTATCAAACATCAAGGGCGTACAGGTACAAACCAAAGCCCTCGAAAGAATACGCTGGGCATATGCGCGATGGCTCAAGTAGACACAGCGAGGGATTAAAGGAGTATTGTTTATAGTTTGCAGAGGACTTTCGGCGAACATATTTCGATGGATGTCACCGTCCATTCAGTAGCATTGAAGGAGCACTTGATTTTATCGAAGGACGAAAAGCAAGGCGTATCAAAAGAGTTCTTCATTGTTTCACTTCATTCTTGTCATTGGTCATCAAAGATTTCAATCAATCACTTATCAGCGACAGGGTAGCTCGACCACTCTAGCACCCTTCCGTGCGGCTATCAAGCGAATAACAGCCATTTTCGATGTTTCGCCCCTTCTCATTCCATTGCTTTAGTACCCGCGCCTGGAAGTTCCTTCCCTTGGAGGTTCTTCAGGCGTGGGGCATAGATTATGTCCCTTTGGAGAGCGACATGTATGGTTTTGGGGGCCGACCATGATGCAGAGTAGAAGCGCCGGCAACGATGTGATCTATTTGTCCGGATTCGTGAGCGGGGGGGCGACAAGAAACTTGAAACTACCATGTACACCGGGGTCGATTGCTTGACAGGCCAGGAGGATAGGACAACTTATAATGGCGGCTACCTTGAAGAATCGTGACGAGTAGGCGATGGGGCCCACGCTTCGCTGTATACGCCTTTACGATGCTCCCCGAGGAGAACGTGTACCGTCCTAATCACTTGGACCGTGTGGTATTTTCTGGCTTCAGGTTTTATACAGACTTGAAGCCATGATACCAAAGAAAATACAAGACGGCTGCGTGAGAAGGGGACCGGTATGATACATAAACAAGATGCAACGTCAAACGCCAATGTTTTGTGGAGGCGCAGATCCCGCTGTTCTTAATATTTTACATACCTGAAGTAGCTAATATAGGTAGGTAAAGACCTTCTCCTTAGTAAACTAATAAACTAAGCTTAGAAGGGTAAGCTAAAACGGCTGGCCCGTTTTACGTATGCCTCTCGGCTCATAGCCGCTTGTCGCAAGCGGCAAAAGGGGGTCTTGCAAGCAACGACTTGCAAAGCAACGACTCCTCATTCGCGAGCACCATGAGGCCGCACAACCAGAGGCGATAGCAGAACGGACAGCGGACAGGCTAGCCGCACTACACATTGCGTCCACTTTGTGTCAATCGTGTTACCTGCATGTGATAGTGTCGCCGACTAATTCTGTCAGGTTTTACGGGTCAGGCCTAAAGGAAAGACAGCAGGCTACGTAGTAGGTACATTGGGTCGTAGTTGTGCATGTCTACACGAATTAGAATCCAATTTCAGCATCCGGATATCCATGAAGCAAGCATGTCACGTGGTCAGGCTCTAACCTGTTGAGCAATTTAACCGCCTGGAGCCGGGAAGCCCGATATCGGCGTAAACACCCCGACTTCCTCGCTGCACAAACGCAGTTTTTATGGACAAAAAGTTGTGCCCATCGGATGCACCAAAACTTATCCTTTTTTCGCGCTCGCGGCAAACGCTTGTTCCTGTATCCGCGAATTCGACTTTGTCGTGTTTTTTTTTCTCTTCACGCCCCAGACTGGCTCTCCCTTTTGGGTCAATTTATCCAGAGGTTCGACGCTTTGCTGCGAGGGCGGGGGTCGTCCACTTTTCGCATCGTGTGACCAACCACATCGCGCCAACATGTCGCAACTGTCATGTTCACTGTCATGTTCGCCGCTATCCCGGCAGAAATTCATTCAACCCTTTTGGTTAGTCGCGCCTGGCATGGGGAAGTCTGGATGTTGTCGCAACAAAGCCCCACCATCGTACGCCGGGAATACTATCTACCGACAGGCAGAGCTTTCAGGTGACCAAAACAGGTGCAGCGACAGGTAGTGTCGGCCATCCCCCTCTCGTGTCCACCGAACAAGAACGGTTGTTGTTGCATGCTGTGTTGTCCTCTTCTTCGTAAGCACCCAGGACGAAATCATCGCTTCGTTACCATACCTGCCCTTCAGTCCAAGACATAATATACCTGCTCTTGTATCATAATGAAGACCATGATGGCCGTCGATGTCATTTCAAACGCCCTGCCCCTTAGCAGCGGCAAGTCTGCTTTTGCATTGCCGCACACGGACAAGTTTGAAGAACTTGTATTGGCCATGAAGAAGGCACTTGGCCCGTCATCAGGCTTGACATCGGACGACGTCGATGTGTCCTTGTTGACCGATCTCATGAGAAACTATAATAGCAACTCAATGGAATGGGGGAAGTATGCATTTGGTGACGCCAGTCGTGGCTACACCCGTAATCTTGTGGATGAGGGTAACGGCAAGAGCAACTTGGTAAGTTGATTGCGTCCAAACACATAGTTCGCTCCCGTCTTCTCGCGAGCCAGGTAGCTGATCGGTGTTGGGCAGTTGGTCCTCGTATGGTCTCCTGGAAAAGGCAGCCCAATCCATGATCACGGCAATGCTCATTGCCTGATGAAGATCTTGCACGGTAGCCTGACCGAAACGCGCTATGCTTTCCCCGAAGAGAATGCAGAGCCAGGACCTATGGCGGTCATCTCTGAAAAGACATATAAGAAAAATGGTGTCACTTACATGGCCGACGAACTTGGTCTGCACCGTGTTTCCAACAGAGGCAGCGACTTCGCCGTCTCCTTGCACTGTAAGCTTTGACCCACCCTCAAGTCCATACATTCGCAGACATGCTAATCAGCAACTTGGCTAGTGTACACGCCTCCTAATGTAGCTAAAGAGGGTTGCCACATCTTCGACGAGATGACGGGCAAGAGTAGTCATGTGCCTGGCTGCCACTACTACTCAGCGTACGGTCGTCTTTTGAAACAGTAGACGGGGAGACGATGCAGAGAGTCGGGTGTGCGGACAATCAGTGTCGATGTTTCTTTCTTTTTTTTTCCTTTTGTTGCAGCGTTTCGATTTGTTGTCCATTTTTTCCTCACTCGCCCACGTCGAGGCCTTGCGAGTCTTATTCTGTTTGCTGGCGCCCTTTGGCGGCTGCGGTATTGTCCTGGTATGGCGTTTTGGATATTGTTTGTCAGCAACGTTTCCTCATATCAATAGCATGATACGTGGATAGGCAATGAAAGCTCATTTTCAAACGAACCCCGACCGGGACCGTGAATTGCTTCCGAGCTGAAGTTGGAGGAAGAGAAGAAACCAGTGCAGGATGTCGTTGTTATTCATATGCTGCCATTTGGGTGGTTCAGCGATTGCGTGATTGAGGCTAGGCCAAAACGGGTGGGATAAGTGGTCCTGACGGCTGTCGGTGCTGGAAGCCACCGCTGCCACGTGATAGCGCGCGTCGATCGTGTAAGCTAAGCAGTGCCGCTAGTCAATGTTGGGTCAGCACGTCCGTGACTGTTTCAATATCCTTGTGGAAATCCAAAAGCATTCATTCAAAAGAGTGAAGTAAGTGACCAAAGGGTCTGCTTTGGTTAACAGAACTGTGGGCTCCACGTTACTGCGTGGGGTGACTTCTTTCCTGAATTGCCTAGCTTCCAAGGACCAGACGGAACAGTCGTGGAAAGGATTGCACTACAACTAGCCCGTGTAAAAAGAAAAGTAACAAAGCGACTTGCATACGAGGTTCGTTTGGCGCTAAAATCGAGGAACGTCATGCCTGGCCGCCAAAAACGGACCTTTCGAGATGTCGTCGATCTCACCGGAAACTCTGGAACCCAACCGCAAGCAAAGCGACACTCGCCTGCCTCAGGAAGCGGCTCGACTGGTCTGGGCGGATCGTCTGTGTATACCTCCTCGCCTCTGCATGGCCAGTCCTCAACGTCGTCCAGTCAGTCTATGAGTTCGTCTCAGACGGCGCTGTACGAAAATGAGGTCCTGGACCTGACGCAGGATGATGACGGACCACCGAGAGAACTGTACGGCATTTTCAGTAAGTGGCCGTCCTGCGAACTTATGACATTTTGGACTCCGGACTTGTCAGGCTTAACATTCACGTGCACCAGATACCAAGATTGTTGGCGTTCAGTATTACAATGGACATGCGTCTCCCGGCGAGGTGGTCCTGTGCCACCGGGAACCTAAGAACGAGGTAGGAGTGGTGGCTTCCGATATCCTCTGTCTATGGAGGTTCTAATGTGCGGTCAAGTATGATAGGAATGCCATCCGCGTGGACAACGTCATGTCTAAACAAATTGGACACTTGCCCCGGCAAATAGTTCAGAAAGTTGCGCCATATGTGGTGAGCAGGTCGGCAAACCACTCATCAAGCATACGCTTACCGCACCTCAGGATTCCGGGGATATCGTTATTGAGGCGTCTCTGTCTGGCTACAAGGGGAATTTTGATTGTCCCATAAAGCTTGCCTTTTATGGACCCAGTAGTCAGGCAGACCGCGCGAGGATAGAGCACAAGCTCAAAGCTGATAAACTCATCAAGGCTACAGAATTGGCGCGCACCAGAAACAATGCTGAGGCTGGCAGAACCATGATGGGCTTGAAGGCCGGTCGCTCGACGCATGGATTTGGCGTAGCCGGTATCCAGGAACCCGAGATATCACTGGAGGATTTACTGAAGCAAAGCCAGTCTGTCGAGCTCAGGAGTGGAGCTGATGCAATCAAACCGTTTGCCATGGACGAAAAATACCTGTCTGAGATGCCAGGCTGCGAACAGCCAGCAGCTCTCAAAGCAACGTTACTGCCATATCAACTTCAGGTTCGTTTTTCTCTGTACAGTTTGTACTGTCGTCAGCCGTCCGTTTGCTGAAAAAAAAAAAAAAAAAAACTAACAAAAAATTCTAGGGTCTCGCGTGGATGACTTTAAAGGAAACCCCAACATTGCCGACAAAGGAGCTGGGCAACATTGTTCAGTTGTGGAAGCAGGACAGCAAAGGTCACTATTGGAATGCGGCAACAGACTACATCAGTAAAACGCCGCCACACCTATTTTCTGGTGGCATTCTAGCAGATGACATGGGTCTCGGTAAGACTCTGCAAATCATCAGCTTGATTTTGACTGGTGGTTCCGGAACGACGTTGATCGTTGCCCCTGTTGGTGTCATGAGCAACTGGAAACAGCAAATCGAACGTCACGTCAATGCGGAATACATGCCAAGTGTATTCATCTATCATGGGCCCAAAACCATGACCGACAAAGAACTGATGAAGTACGATGTGGTAATTACCAGCTATGGGAAACTCGCTCGTGAAAAGGATGCCAAGGTGACTCAGGTTCTTCTGTCAAGCAACATTCAATGGAAGCGTGTTGTTCTCGATGAGGGCCACATCATTCGCAATGTCAATACAAAAGTCGCACTTGCTGCCTGCGCCATTACAGCCAAGTCGCGATGGATCTTGACCGGCACGCCAATGTACGTGTCGAACATGCTCCAGCTTTATTGTCATCTTATGATACTGATGAATGATGACTAGCATCAACTCCGTAAGCGATCTGCAGTCTCTGGTCAAGTTTTTGCATATTACCGGAGGTATTGAACAACCTGGCATCTTCAACGCGAGGGTGACCAGAAAGCTGGCGGAGGGTGATTCCAGCGCAGAGGCAATCTTGCAAGCACTGATGCAGGACATTTGCCTCCGGCGAAAGAAAGACATGAAGTTTGTCGACCTGAAACTGCCACCGAAGAAGGAATATCTACACCATGTCACATTCCACCCTGAAGAAAAACGCAAATATGACGCCCTTCTGTATGTACACCATACTCTCTCTCTCACTCACTCACTCACACACACACACTTTTTTTCTTCCTTTCTTCGTTTCAGGATGACGTCGAGGCTGACTCAAATTGCAGTGACGAAGCTCGTGGTGCACTTGCGGAATATCAAGCCAAGACCGCTGGGCGGAATGGACAAATCCAAGGCGTCCTGGAACGACTATTACGACTTCGCCAGACGTAAGTCGCTCGTCTCCACGACGGCACGACGGCACGACAGGAATGCGCCGCTAACAGTTTGGCAGGTGCAACCATTGGATGCTCTGTAAAGATCGGATCGACCAGCTGATGAAGTCCCTCGAGGATCAAGATGTTGTGTCTTTTGATGGAAAGAATACGTCATTGCTCAGACAGGCTCTGCGGCTATATATTGATAACCAGGAGGATTGCGCTATATGTTACGAAATCCCGACTGGCCCAGTCATTACAAACTGCAAGCATGTCTTTTGCCGAGCCTGCATCACTAGAGCTATTGGGATCCAGCACAAGTGTCCCTTGTGCAGGAACAAACTTTCTGAAGAGTGTCTATTGGAACCCGCGACAGAGACGGCCTTTGATGAGAACTTTGACATAACGACGCAGAGCTCCAAAACCGAGGCCGCTATGCAAATCATTCGAGCTACATTGAACAAACCCGGGTCCAAGATAGTCATCTTTTCACAGTGGACATCATTCTTGAACATTGTCCAGAATCAACTCGACAATGTCGGTTTCAAATACTGTCGAGTGGATGGAAGCATGAATGCCGAAAAACGGGATCGTGCCATTCGAGCCCTGGACACTGACGCGGAGACACGAATCATGCTTGCCAGCTTAGCCGTCTGTAGTGTTGGATTGAACCTCGTATCTGCGGACACGGTGATTTTGTTAGACAGCTGTAAGTTGTGTTATTTGTTGTTCTTGTCTGCGTCCCTCGAGCATGGTTTCTTTATTTTTCTTTTCTCGCCCTTCTAGTTTCTGACTGTTTATAGGGTGGGCTCCTGCGATTGAGGACCAAGCCATTGACAGAGTCCATCGACTTGGACAAACCAAAGAGACAACTGTGTGGAGGTTGATTGTGGAAGGAACTGTGGAAGACAGAGTGTTGGATATTCAACGAGAGAAGAGAAAACTGGTCACAAAAGCATTCCAAGAAAAGGAAAAGAAAGACAAGGCGGCCAAGGAGACGAGGATGGGAGACATTGCGAAGCTCCTGTCTTGAACGGTGGTGGGCGCCGGGTGCCTGGGCATTCTTTTCCCAGCAGAGAGCACCCTGGAAGGATACCTGCAGTGCCACCCCCCCCCCCCCCCCTTCCCTTTTTCTTATGTTGCTGGCAATGAATCTACGAGATACGACTTGGCTCATGTCACAAATACCTACTTAGCTGCAATTTTGCTCGAAAATTGGTTCTGTCTTGTCCTAGAGATCTTAGTGATGCCAATTGTGTTTATTTCATTTGGACTTCGGAAGCAGCCGCATGACTAGATTCGCCGTGGATGAGAACACCACAGACGTGATGGCCATGCCGTGTTTTGTCCTTTAGAGGCTGAGAAGGGAACCACAATCGATATTCCGGGCGGATAGAACTTGCAAGACGTAGAAGACTAAGGAGCACAAGCAAAACGAATTTCGTAAAGAACCTCCCTATGCAGAATGAAGGGCACTGCTGTGCATTGCGTTGTGTCAGATTTTGACTGAATCCAGTAGTCAAACAAACACAAAAAAAAAAGAAAAGAAAAGAAAAGAAGAAGAAAAACCGAAACTGATAATCTATTTGGTATGGCGCATTGGTGCGGGGTATTATTGCATTGTATTTATTGTTCATCAAATGCAACCAGTGTTTGAAATTGGCCCTATCCATACATGTATGTATCGATAAGCAAAAATCCATAGTGGGCTGCAGCATCCGCCGCCAAGTTCCGAGCCAAAGACTTGGCATGGCGACTGAATGTTGAAAGGACCAACTCCACATTCTTATTTTCAACAACGCCAAAGCTGAGCACCACGGGCTAGCAAACATGGCCGGCGTCTGCCCGAGGTCGGGTCTTCTGCAGGGATTGCTCAGTGGTTGCTCAGGAGTCAAGTTCGACGGTATGTAGCAAATGTTCGACTGCCTTTCACATTCGCATTCAATGTGCTTACTTGGCGCAACAACAAAAGACATTGTCGACCTTTGGCACGAAAACCGAACGCCACTCATACTCTGTACATTGGTGATGCTCGCAGCAATCCGGCTGTACCTTCACAAGACCAATCAAGGACCTAAACCTCTGAAGGCGCTGCCGGACGCTTTGCAAAAGAAAGCCGTCCCAGAGGATGCGACAAAACGGCCGGGCGCGGTCGCCGCTGGTAAAACCAGCACGAAGCCGGATGGGCCTCGCAGGATCAAGGGTGGAATGGTCAAAAAGCCAATTCAAGACGAAAAGGAGTGTCACGACAAGAACCGGCCTGTAAAAGTCTTAATATTCTTTTCCTCGGTCACGACAAAGACGGAAAAGATTGCGCAACAGTACTTGAACACATTGACGCGGTCCACCGAACAGCTCTCCCAAGACACCGGACGACAAATTCTAACCCCTGAACTGCACGATTTGGCGGACATCGATTTCGAGGACTTTTTTGTCAGCCCGGCCAAGTCGGCTGACAACGCTTACTTATTCTACTTGTTCCTCCTACCAAGCTACAACATCGACACTATCAACGACACACTTCTGCAGCATCTCGAGGAGACACATCATGATTTCAGAATTGACACGGCTCCTCTGGCCCCTTTGCTTGGTTACTCGGTCTTCGGGTTCGGAGACAAGGAGGGCTGGCCCGATGAAGCAGAGGGCTACTGCTTCCAAGCAAAGGAGCTCGACAAGTGGATGTCCAAGTTGACTGCGCGCAAACGTGCCTATCCCGTTGGTATGGGCGACATGAAGGGAGACCACGCTGAGAGATTTAATGAGTGGACACTGGGCCTACAAGAGGTCATTGCTCATGTGGCCCGCACTGGGAGTTTGGGCGAAGGCGCACCAGGAAGCGGCGATGCAGTCGAGAGTGACGCAGAGGATGTCGCTGGCGAAGATGACGGCGAGGTTCTGTTGGAAGACGAAGTTTCTGGAGTAGACAAGGAGGCATCGCGACCGCTGGACGACGTGGAAGACCTCGGACGCATGCTCCGAACATCGGAGAACAAGAATAGCACAAATGGCAAACAGACCCCTCTTGCCGTCGACTTCACGTCTTATGGCTCATCATCGGCGAAGAATGCGAAGCGCGCGCCAGTAGCTCCAGTGCTCAAGGAAATGGTTGCCAAAAACTCGCCCACCTACGCGGCTCTCACGAAGCAAGGCTACTCCATCGTCGGATCGCACTCTGGGGTCAAGATCTGTCGCTGGACAAAGTCTGCCCTGCGTGGCCGCGGGAGCTGCTACAAGTACTCGCTCTATGGTATCAACTCGCACCAGTGCATGGAAACCACCCCGTCTTTGTCCTGTTCCAACAAATGCGTCTTTTGCTGGAGACATGGCACCAACCCGGTCGGCACGACGTGGCGCTGGGTCGTTGATCCCCCCGAGATGATCTTTGAAGGAGTCAAGGAGGGCCACTACAAGAAGATCAGGATGCTGCGCGGCGTTCCCGGCGTTCGAGCAGAACGCTATGCCGAAGCGCTCCGGATCCGCCATTGTGCGCTGTCCCTGGTCGGAGAGCCCATCTTCTACCCCCACATCAACGAGTTTCTCGCCATGCTTCACGCCGAGCGCATCTCGTCATTCCTCGTCTGCAACGCGCAGC
The DNA here is from genome assembly GCA_018360135.1 of Claviceps sorghi. Lineage (NCBI taxonomy): Eukaryota > Fungi > Ascomycota > Sordariomycetes > Hypocreales > Clavicipitaceae > Claviceps > Claviceps sorghi. The sequence continues at coordinate 5,311 of SRPV01000409.1, read as the reverse complement.
ACCCCGATCAGCTCGCAGCCCTCAAGGCCGTGACGCAACTCTACGTCTCCATCGACGCGTCCAACAAGGACTCCCTGCGCAAGATCGACAGACCGCTCCACCGCGACTTTTGGGAGCGGTTCCAACGATGCCTCGACATTCTGCGGGAGAAGCGCTTCCGCCACCGCACCGTCTTCCGCCTGACCCTCGTCAAGGGCTTCAACGTGGAAGACGAAGCAGAGGGCTACGCGCAGCTCGTCGAACGCGGCCTGCCCTGTTTTGTGGAAGTCAAGGGCGTGACGTACTGCGGCACGTCCACGTCCTCCAACGCGGGGCTGAGCATGTCCAACGTGCCTTTCTACTGGGAAGTGTGCGAATTCGTCAGGGCCCTGGAGAGGCGCCTCAAGGATAAAGGTCTACCCTACGGCATCGCGGCAGAACATGCCCATAGCTGCTGTATCCTGCTCGCCAGCGAGCGTTTCCTCGTCAAGGGCAGGTGGCATACGCATATTGACTATGCCAAGTTCTTCGAGCTTCTCGAGGAGAGGGGACCGGATGGCGACTGGACGCCAGAGGATTACATGGGCGAGCCGACGCCCGAGTGGGCATTATGGGGCAACGGTGGATTCGATCCCCGGGACGATCGCGTGGACAGAAAGGGCAGAAAGATTGAAAATGTCGTGGTTCGTGAGGCACCGCCTCCAGATAGCTGGTGATGCGAATGCGGCAAGGGTCGGGGAGAAAGGAGGCAAAAGAGACACAAATACCAAATGCGTAAAAAAGTCTCATATCCGAGCTGTCAGCACTTCGACTTACGTACCTCGCCCAATTTGCCAGGTGTAATCAATTTCAAGTTGACGGCGCGTCACATGTTGAGAAAGCACACGTCATGAATAGGTCAAGCGCGAAATGAGTCATGGAGAAAAATAAAATAAAGATTGATGCCTCGGCTAATTCCCAGACGCCGTTTCTAGCTTTCATGGCCGTACAATACTGTCGTTCAGAGCAGTTCGCACAAAGCTCTGTTCGCAGAATGAAGAGCAATATATATATATATCGTACACTAAGGACGTGTTGCTTCTCGTCCATTTCGTCCATCATTTTTTTTTTTCCGAATGTAGGTGGTCCGTTTTTTTTTTTTTTTTTTTGTGTGTGCGTGTGTGCGTGCGCGCGCACGCGCGTGTGTCTTCTCTTCGTTGTGTGTCATCATTTCAAGAATCTTGTACCAGGAGAACGAGCACCTTTTGGATGGAAACGCAGCCTGGAGGGCATAGTTCAACAAGGGTGATGGGGTGGGCAAGGGATGCCATCTCTCTGCCAAGGTGTATAGATCCAGCGCTGATCTAGAAATGGTAAAGGGATGTGCGGCTTCATTTTAGTCGAGGCCGACGGTGGGAATGTCGCTGAGATTGATGCCACCGGCTGGTCGGGATCGGATGTCGAGGGAGGAGTCGTAGGCTATCATCTCGGCGAGGATATCTAATATCGGCTGCAGGAGGTTGTAGAAAGAAGGCGAAAACGAAAAGGAAAAAGAAAATATAGTTAGAACACGAAGAAACGCGGCGGATAATGTACTGATGTAGCTGGACTGTAACGACGAACCTTGGGCACGGTGCTGTCGTAGATCTTGATCAGGTCCCCGGGGGCGGGATACACCTTGAGACCCTTGTAAAAAGCGAGAGCGGACTCGACGGCTCTCGAAGCTAATGCAACAATGTCAGCTTCTGAATGTGCCGTCTTGAAGAGGGGACCAATGTTTCCACTGGCCACAACGGCCACGTACGATCCGAGCTGAGCATCTCTCCAGACATGACCTGCTCGTTGAAGTACGCCTCACGCTCCTCAACCCCGGCAGGGAAGCCCTCTTCCTTGGCCTCGTCGACTCTACGCTTGATGGCTTCCCGCTGAGCGCGCGTCGAAGCCTCGGCCTCTTCCTTCTCTGAACGAACTTGTCTGCGCTCATTTCGTCTCAATTCGCGGCGGAACTCGGCATGACTTCGTCGCCGATAGTCAAAGTAAACGGCGTAGGCTATTGCAGGACACAAAAACGAGTTTCCACATTAGCGGAGGGACAAAAAACAACCCAAAAAAAAAAACTCTTCAAAACCGCCCGTCGGCAAAGGGGACGGCGGCGATAAAAAGGAAAGGAACCTCAAAAAGTCATTCCTCCTTCCCCCCACTCTTTCAGAGGAAAGCTTCGAAAGAACGACGGCGACACAAGGTTTTCCAACGTACCGATGATGGCTGTGGTGGTGGCTGCGACGGTTGCCGTCACTACAGTCGAGGTTTGGACCATTTTTTTTTCGCTAGACGGGCAGTCGTGCAACTGCTGATGCGGGAGACGCTCGGAGCCGGCCTTTCTTTCGTTCTTTCTTTCCTTTTTTTTTTTTTGGCAAAAAAAAAATTAAAAAAAAATTATATAAAAAGGTTTGTGAGGTTGAGATACAACAGAGGTCCTCTCAAAAGTGTCTGAATTCTAAAGTTGCCAAGGTCGGGAGGGAGTACTGTTTCGGGATTTGAAAAAAAAAAAAAGTCGTGGGACGTCAGAGATGCGAGGTGAGTCGGGGAGTTAAACAAAGTTGTCGACGCTTTCTGTCTACACAGCTAAAGCGTTGCGGGTGCGCCCGTCAGAAGCAACCGGCTAGTTTTGTCTCTCTTTTTTTGCTGCCTTTTTTTTTCACTCTCTTAGTAGGTACCTAGACATCAAGCATCGGCCACAGTATTCACAGTGCCTACTGGCACCGTCGCCCGTAACCAGACAGCTGCCGCTGCAGGACGGTGGGAAGGGCCGGAAGAACCTCGGCTCCGGGCCTGGCGGCCTTGCAAGGATGGTGTGAGCACCCAGCCACCATCACCACCACCCTTCGCTCCGTCTCGTAGTGACAACCACGTTTCGTCGACATACTCGCTTGTCGCGGGACCCCGAACGAAGGCGCAGGATATTGGCCTAGATCTGAATTGAACCACACGCAGTCACGAAGATCTCCTTAACTTGCCCACCATGTCGGAGGAACGAAGCAAGATCTCGCTTCGTAGCGGGAAGAAGCGCAGGCCAGCTCGCCCCGTCATCAGCGCCCCGAAACAAATAAGTGATCCCATGCCGAGTGATGCCCCCATCGTGGGCTCTCCGCCGCTCGCACCGACTCCGGAGTCGGTTCCAAGACCAAGACTTCGGCCTCCCCCCATGGCGGGCGGAAAGGTATTGCTTGCTCTTCACTTTGATGCCAATTGTTGGGGTTTAATGGCATTCGAGGCACTAGCCGGCTAACTTCGTCAAGACATCTGATCTAGTCAAACAACGGTATTCTACCCGGTTCAACAACCTTCCTACGGACTTCGATCCCACCGCTCCTACCGTCCCCATGATTCCGTCCATGTTCCACTATGAGAACAAAGACCAGCAGCGGCCGCCTCCCTCTCGAGGTGGAGCAGCACCGGTGCTTGATATCAAGGCACTGCGCGATCCCAATCTCGTCCCGGACCAGTATGTCTCCGAAATTCTGGGAGAGGCGACCGATGATCAGATTCGAGAGTTTGAAGATTCGCTTCGCAAGTTAAAGGACCGGGCCACCAGTGATCTGCAGCAGAATATTCTGCAGAATCGAACCCAGTTCATCAAAATCAGCAAGGAAGCCGAGAAGCTCAAGGCCGAAATGAGGGCGCTGCGTAATCTAATGGCCGAGCTCAAGACGAATACCACTGCCCTCCGCGCCGCGTCCATGAAGAACGATCAGCCAGCCACCATCCCGGGCGAGACACCGTCCGGCTTGAGCAAGCGAGACAAGCGAAGCTCTGTTGCCGATAGAAGCGCGTTGTGGAATTCGCAGATGCAGGCCTTGTACAAGAACGTGGAGGGATCGCAAAAGTTCCTCCCCAATGCTGCTGGTCGTCATGTGGTGCAGAATGCTGGGCCGTGGGTCGAGCTGGATAATGCCACTTACAAGTCGCGGCGGGCCATGCAGATTTTCCTGCTGAACGATCACCTCCTCATTGCGTCGAGAAAGAAACGAAAAGTTGATGCGCCAGCCGATGCTCGAGGACCCATGGTCAAACTGGTCGCCGATCGTTGCTGGTCGCTGCTCGATATCGAAGTGGTTGACATGCCTGGCTCGGCCGAGTCATCAGGAGGCAGGAATAAGCTCGCCGACGCCATCATGGTCCGAGGCGGTGGCCAGGAGTCGTTCATCTACCGAACGGAGAAGCAGGAGGCGGACGAGAAGAAGAGCCTGCTGCTCAACGTGCGAAAAGCGGTTGAGGAGCTACGCAAGGGCTTGCAGTCCGAGATGGAAGCCAACAACAAGGCCAGAGAGACCATCAACTACTTTGCATCACGTGACCCCGGCCTGTTGCAAAAGACGGAGCTTTTGGAAACGTTGTCTGACATCAAAGATATGCTCATCGAAGTCGATGGCAAGCAGCAGAACCTGCGCTGGGTGGAGAGTCAGATGGATGAGCTTGACATTGACATCGCCATTCAACGGTTTGAGCCTGCCGTCACTCGAGTGGAAGAGCTCAAGAGCCTCGCACGAGGGTTGAGAAGCAACTTGGTGGCCCAGGACTTTATCAATTTCAAGGTGGAAGAGCGAGCCGCGAGACTCGCTGGCATCATCATCCGCGAGTTGGGGTCTACGCACAATGCACAGTCCAAGTGCAAAGAAACTGTCAGCTGGCTGACCCGACTTGGCTTCGAGGACAGAGCTCGAGAGGCCTACCTCGCTGCCCGCACCGAGATCATCCACAAGAGAACCAGGTAAGCATAGCCATGGATCACATTTTGTGACTACATACCGGCCTCCCCCTCTTGTCCTCCCCCTCTTGTCCTCCCCCCCCCCTTTTTCCCTTTTTTCTCAAGGCCCAGTCATTCAACTAATTGCAAACATGTTTTCTTGGTGGTCAGGCAATGTATTTTCCAAGGTGATTTGCACCTCTACATCTGGCAGCTATCGTTTGTTTACTTTACCATCATCCACAACACGGTGCAAACATTTCAAAGTTGCTTCCCCCCTCCCATGATGAGTGCCTGCGTCAAGTGGGCCAAGGAGGAAGTCGAGGCGTTTAATGTGATTCTAGCCAGGCAGCTGAGCAGCACGGAGAAAGACGGGCCAGTCTGGACTCAGTGCATGGAGAGGGCCAAGGAGCATGCCACGAAGCTGTCTGATGTTGGGCTGGACTTTATGAACTTGGTGGGCAAGGAAATGGGACGAAGTCCAAAGAGCTCTAAGAGTTTTGCCTTGGCTGCCACTCCAGTCGGACTAGGATTGGCCTAGGATAGGTCGAGGGGTTTTGTTTGGTGGGTTGTAACGGGCTGGATCTTGACCACTGCCCGGTGTTT
>SRPV01000408.1:0-20311 GCA_018360135.1 Claviceps sorghi | reverse complement strand
GGAAAAAAAAAAAAAAAAAAAAAAAAAAAAAAAAAAAAAAAAAAAAAAAAAAAAAAAAAAAAAAAAAAAAAAAAAACACGCAAACTTACAGGCTGCAAACCCCGCCAGGGCCAAGGAGTACACGTACATACGGGTCATTTTGACGACGTGCGCGCGCAATGAATGGCAGCTCGTGGTAGAGAGGAGGGTTGGAGACGGAGGGAACGAAGGGGAAGGGGGATCTCGACCATGTCGCGAGTCGTGACGGTGACGCTGATGCTGACGAGCATGGGACCGGACTGGGGGCTTGCTGTGGCTTGCGTGGCTTGGGCGGACGGCGGACGGGGCGGGGTAGCCGCAGGACTCTACAGAGCCCGGTGCAAAAGGCGCAAGTGGTCACGGCATATGTAGAGGTACGTACAGTGCAAAGTACACACAGTACGCTGCGAAGTACCTCAAGTTAAAGTACCGACTTCCTAGATTCCTTCCCACACATGTGACGCTGCACTGCAGCCGCCTCGAATGATGTAATTTTGACAAGCAGCCACTCGGCAATCAATGGACCCCCCAGTCAGCAGCGACCCCGCAAGGCCCCCACCAGCCGGCCGGCAGTGGCCCAATGAACAGACCCGACGGGACATTTCCCGAGCCTCCGTCGACTCGTTGCCATTGTAGAATAGAAACACCACGCAGCGCCATCGTCCCCCCATCGCATGTACCCATTGCCGACCTCACCGGCCATGCGAGCCCGGCCCCTCCTCCAGACAACCAAACTCATCACCGCCCGGCTCAACGGCCTGCACCGCGCCATGTCGTCGCCCCCGAGAACACAACCCACTCCCGCGCCCGCGCCCGTGCTCAAGAAGCCCGTCAAGCTCGCCTGCGTCCAACTGGCCTCCGGCCCGGACAAGGCCGCCAACCTCGCCCACGCGGCCTCCCGCGTCCGCCAAGCAGCCTCCCAGGGCGCCAACATTGTCGTCCTCCCCGAATGCTTCAACTCTCCCTACGGCTGCCAGTTCTTCCCCTCCTACGCAGAGACGCTGCTCCCCTCGCCGCCGACCCCCCAGCAGTCCCCTTCCTACCACGCGCTCGCCTCCATGGCGGCCGACAACAACATCTACCTCATCGGGGGCTCCATTCCCGAGAAACACTGCGGTGCCGTCACCGCCACCGACACCGACACCAACGCGACGCCAACCCGTTACTACAACACCAGCCTCACCTTCGGTCCCCGGGGAGACCTCCTCGGCACGCACCGCAAGGTCCACCTCTTCGACATTGACATCCCCGGCAAGATGACCTTTAAGGAATCCGACGTTCTCAGCCCCGGAAACAAAATCACCCTCGTCGAGCTGCCCGAGTATGGGACCATTGCCGTGGCCATCTGCTACGACATGCGCTTTCCCGAGTTGGCCACCGTGGCGGCCAGGAAGGGTGCCTTTGCGCTCGTGTACCCCGGGGCCTTCAACCTCACGACGGGCCCTCTGCACTGGGAGCTGCTGGCGCGGGCGCGGGCGGTGGACAACCAAATCTACGTGGCCGTGTGTAGTCCTGCCAGGGACATGGGCGCGAGTTATCACGCCTGGGGTCATAGCATGGTCGTTGATCCCATGGCGAGGGTGCTGGTCGAGGCGGACGAGAAGGAGACGGAGGCGATTGTGCAGGCGGAGCTGGAGCCCGACGTCTTGGCCGAGACGAGACGGAATATACCGCTGGGGTTGCAGAGGAGGTTTGATGTGTATCCCGATGTAAGCAAGGGGGCGGTGCGGTTTGAGGACTCGAGCGGGTAATGGGACTTGTAAAAAGAAGTAGCTGTTTAATCATCATTTCCCCCGCCCCTCCCTTGTTTGACGTTTCTTTCTTTCTTTCTTATTTTCCCCTTTCCGCTGTTCTTCCTTTGTTTCTCTTCTTTTTAGTAAAGCAACAAAATCAACGCTGGGATAAACCCAGCCGTGTCTCGGCTTTCAATTGTGCACGAAACGTCTGCGGCCTTTTTACTCTGCATTCACACATCAGAGAACACAAAATCACAAAATAGAATACGACACCAACTCGCGCTTCTATATCATTCTCATCAACATTGTCATGTCGCAAAAATATTGCAGGCCGGGTCTCAGAGGTTCAATAAGCCGCAATGCAATGCAACGGCCAAAATGAGCCGTGGTGAGCTCCAAGGGAGACACTTGCAAAAGAAATACTTTTATCCTTCATCCAAGTTTCAAAATACTGTGGCTGTCTCCCAATATGCTTCATATTTGTCGTCATCAAAACCAGTCGCATTCTATCATTGACGAGACCCAAAGCGTTCGTGTCTACTTCTCCATACTTTTCAACTGCCTTTTTTTCGGGAGATAACCCCCATAACACCAAATCGACGGTCGAACAGAAACGTCTAATGTCCTATTGAAGGGCTTTCTTGGCAAAGTTCGGCAGGATGAAACTGGCCTTGTGGATCTCAGAGTTGTAGTAGCGGCACTTGGCCTCTTCCTCCTCAGGTGTCCACTGGCGAAGCGGGACACGGACATTGCGGCTGGCGTCCTTGCAGCAGACCATGAAGCCAATCTGGCCGGAGGGATAGGTGGGGATGGTGGTGTAGGCGTATTCGGCGACGGGGAATATTTCCTTGCAGTCCTTCTTGAGCTGGGTAATGAGCGGCAGATGAAGCCATTGGTTCTCGGCTGTGGCAACGAAAAAAAGACAAACTAGTCAGTAAAATAACAACTGCCTAGTCCGATAGATTGAGAAGGGGGGTTGGAAAGGGGTTTTCCCATTTAGGAGCGCAAGTTGACCGCTGACCATGAGGGGGCAAAGGGCAACAGAATTTTGGCTTGTCAAGGCCAAGCCAGCAGGTTTTGCGCAGGTCGTGCAACTCGGGACTACCGGAAGCAGAGCCAGGAAAGCAGCAACTAGCTTCGGGCAGTCCCTAGGATCAACTGTACATGCAAAAATGGTTTTCTTTTGTTTTCCATTGCAGTACCGGTTGAGAAAGCAAAGATGCAGAAGTGGAGTCAGACAACACCACTCAAGTCTTTGGTCTCATCAACCCTCTGCCGCTCCTAGGGACATCCCATACTTTCCTCGAGAAAATAGGGAACATACAACCTTGTGTGGTAATGACACCGCCATCGCGCAAGGCATCGTGGAGAAGTTGGAAATAGGGCTTCTTGAACAGGCTTTCGGCGGGACCCTCAGGATCGGAGGAGTCGGTGATGATGACGTCAAAGCAGTTCTTGTAGTCGTCGAGGAACTTGAAGCCGTCGCCAACGTGCACCTTGGACTTGGAGTGGTTGAAACCCTCGGCCATGTTGGGCAGGTATTGCTTGGACAGGCGGATAACAGCCTCGTCAATGTCACAGAGGATAGCCTCCTCAACACAGTCATGCTTGACAACCTCGCGAAGAACACCGCCATCGCCACCACCAATGACGAGCACCTTCTTGGGGTTGGGGTGAGAGTTCATGGCGAGGTGGGTAATCATCTCCTGGTAGGAGAACTCATCGCGCTCGGTGCACTGAATGACATTGTCCAAGACCAAAACGGTGCCATGATCGGTTGACTTGAAGATGAGGACATCTTGGTATTGGCTTTTCTCGTGGTGCAAGACCTTTTCGACCTTGAGCGTCATAGCCTGACCTAGAAACAACAATGTATGAGGATCATCGATTCGGAAGCAGAGTGCACTCGGACGAAGCTTCGCGGGTTCCTACCGGGCCACATGTCCGAAATCTCTCGAAACCAGCCATCTATGAGCATGATTAGCAACAGCTTTGGCAACTACAGGCAGAACGGATGCAACAAAACGCAAGAAGGAAAGAAAGAAGAGACACGCGACTCTGCGAAATCGCAATGGCTCGGCATACTGCGTGCGCCAACAGCTCACCACTTGCCGCCGCGGGGTAGCAGGAGAAAAAGAAATTGAGGACAAGAAGTGCAATGGTAAGAGCCAGGGTATAGTACGAACCTTTGATAGTAGGGTGAGTAATCTCGGACATTTTGACGAGAGTATCGGGGATCCGCGATGTCGAAGACGCAAATCTGGGTATTTGAGGCAATTGGGGATCTGAGAAGAGAGGAGGAGGAGATGGGCTAGCTTGAGACAAGAAGGGCCTTTTCTGGCCGATGATGTCTATGGCTGACGCTGCCGATGGTGGGGTGCAAAATTTTTGGTGGCGCACGCGGGGCAAATTCGGCTCGAGGACGATGACTGGAGAGGGCAGCGTGTTGAGGTGCATTATTTGATGTCTGGTTAATGTGGCTGCATATTTAGACTCTTGCGCGGGATGGAACGTCTTCGCGAGCCGGTACAGCGATGCGGCCGTCCTGCCAACGGGCTTCGCCTTGCTCATCGGAGAGTGTTGCAATGGCTATACTATACTGTTGCTGTTGTTGTGAAGTCGCACGACGCAGAGATGAGCATTTTGATCGAATCTTGCTATTCTCAAGCCCATACCCAAGCTGGCGTGCCGGGCGTGATGAGCCAAACACGACTGACGCGCCGAATCTTGGGCAGCAGAAGAGCCTGGAGAGAGTCTGTAGATCACCCGAGCTTTTTCAATCCACCTCAACTGGCCTGAAGAGGAGGTTGATGGATCCATTGACCAAGCTCGTCTTTGTCCAGGGCACGAACAGTAGCCACGCGTGCACGACTGACGATGGGCATTATCCAAAGTCCAAATTCCCAATTCCAGGGTACACACGATACACACACACCTTGAGAACTAGGGTACTTAAGGTGCGTCGGGGCTATTTCTTCCTCGGAAACCGTCAGAATGGAGATAATAATCTTTGTGTACATAATGTAGGTTGGTGTGATTGGCCCTTCCTCCGCCATGTCTCTGTCTGCTCCCTGCTTGTCCCTGCTGCAAAATTGGCTTCTCCTTGCATCATTAGGCCGGAGCAGTCACACTGGAGGCGATGGTCCAGCCCAATTGACCTCCTTGTCGTACATACGGGACACGCACGAGTAATAGTCAATTTCCAGCAATGGTATGCCCCGATTTGCCCTGGCACGATGGCCGAAAATGAGCACCGCTGCCCGTATGGACTGTCCTCTGCATCCGGGAATAAACCATTTTCCCTGCTTCATCATCTGGTAATCTCGACAACAATGTGTTGTAGTCCAGGAGCTGGACGGCCCACATTGGGCGATGCCCATCGGCGTCAGCAAGGGCATAGATTTTATTTATTTCGTAAGCACAAAGGCATATTGCTGGTCCGGGAGAATGGCAGACCAGGATGCCGGATCGTCTTCTATCCCAGGGAATGCGGATAAATTTACTGCAGTCGAGAGCACTAGACTGGCATACATAATCCATATATGTATACATACATATGGACCTATGTATGTACATACAGACTGTCCTGTGCTCTTCAGGAGCACCTGCTACCAAACGAGTCATCAAGCATGCTGGACCAAGATTGAGGTCGAGAAGCCTCAGTGTCGACACGCATGTTTTCCCAGATTTCATATCCGTGCCGGGACATGGCGTGACTGGTCTACATCACTCATTCCAGTCCAACAGACCCCTTGCTTGGACTGTCTTGACTGTTTCTGCGTAGTAGCTGTACATACAATGTACATACACATGTATGTAAGTACATACGATAAAAGTCCTGTCTCTCAGTCGGTTGCGGCCGGGGAGAGGAGCCGGCCCGGACCCGGCAGCATGGATTTTGGCAGTTGTAAAAACGTGGTTCGCGCCGGGTCCTGTTAATTTCCTAGCATGCTGCCGAGTGAGGGTAACAAGGCAAAAGAGAAAGGGTAATATGGAGTGGCAGGGTGCATTACTAGACGATGGGCACGATGGGGTCTTTATTGCTGGCGAGGTGGTCATTGGCTGGATAATAATGATAATAATGGTGTTGGGTTCACGGTTCACGGTTCACCCTTGGATTTTCCCAGCGTCGATGATGCGCACATGCACAATGCATTCAATGCCCAGGCCAGGCCGGGGACTGGACTCGAGGATCGGGCACATGCAAGCTTTTGATAGACTGAGTGCATAACAATACATATGTATGTACATTGTAATTGCATGTACAATCTACCCCCTGAATTATTTTACAGAGTGACAAGCCCCACCTTAGCCAGCTGCTAAGTCCTCTCTTAGCAATTAGCTAGGGTAAGTCACGTGCGCAGAGGGCTTACAGCTGTTAAGGTGGCATATAAGGGATATTTAGGGTATTAACTAAGGCTTATAGCTATATTTTTTTATATTAAAATTCTATATAGCTAAATATTCTTTTTAGCTAAAAACTATATTATTATAATTGCTAAAGAGACACTTAATTAGCTAAACCCCCTTTATAATATTAATGTGTAAAATAATTTAAGGGGTGGACTGTATAATACACCCCTTAAATAATTATAGGTGTGTATAAACCCCACCTGTTGCAGGTGGCAGGTCCCTTCTTAACAGTGCTGCCACTTAGCGAGTGATCTATGCGCATAAGAGTCACATCCCCTTAATGCCGAGAAGGCTACATTCACGTACCGACCCACTTAGTCATCCAATGAAATCATTCGCAAAAAATATATCCTTATAATACCTTGTGTTACAAAGCCCTATACGAGATATAGTGCTTTAGATAAGTACTATAATGTATATAAAATTGGACCAATTATATTCCAAAGAAAAGCGGGGGCTACCTAGGTGTAGCCTTCTTGGCATTAAGGGGATATGTGCCTAGTAAGCGAGGGTTACGTGCGTGGCACATTTAATGCCCTGCAGGCTTATAGCTGTTAAGGCGGCACGCAGGGGATATTTAGGGTATTAACTAAGGCTTATAAGTATATTTTTTTATATTAAAATTACACTTAGCTTAATATTCTTTTTAACTAGGGACTATATTATCGCTATTTCCGAAGCGACGCCTAATTAGCTTAATCACCCCTGCTAAGTCACGACCTATAATCATTTAAGGATTGTACTGTACAGTATGTATGCAGGTAGCGACCGGCCGACCGCGGAAGCATGCACCAGACGTTCCATCGTGTCTCCCGTGCGGGCGGCGTGCCGGCATGCCGCCTCTAGCCCCTAATGCAGGTGGTTTTTCTTTGTCGAGCCTGGCATCATGGATCAATGATACGCTACTGACGGCTAGTAGGAGGCTGTGTAAGGTACATACAGTGCACCCCTTAAATGATTTTACACATTAATATTATAAGGGGGGTTTAGCTAATTAAGCGTCTCTTTAGCAATTATAATAATATAAGCCTTAGTTAAAAGGAATATTAAGCTATATATAATTTTAATATAAAAAAATATATTTATAGGCCCTTATTAATACCCTAAATATTCCTTATGTGCCGCCTTAACAGCTGTAAGCTCTGTGGGGCTGTGCGCGTACGTAGCCCTCGCTTACTACTAAGCACACACGTGACTCTCGCCTGATGGCGCACACGTGACCAGCTGCTAAGAGGGGACTTAGCAGCTGGCTAAGGTGGGGCTTGTCACTCTGTAAAATCATTCAAGGGGTAGATTGTATATACATTGTAGAGCTGGGACGGTTTTCGCGGTGCACGACTGAGGCTTGACATGTTGGTTTGCTTCAGACGCTACGAAATATTCATCCGATCCTGGCGCGGGATTGGGAAGCTAGAGACTGGTGGCGCTTAGGCTCAGGCTCCAGACAAGGGCCACTGGGCCCGGGCCGGATAAAAGGCCAGGCCGCACCGCGCAGCGCGAATGGGAGGAGGAGGCGCCTGCTGGGTGCTGGCTGCTGCTTGCTGGCTGCTGGACTGCGCCAAGGCCTCGCCTCGGCTCGCCGTATCCTTGAATTGTCCAGATTGTGCAAGTCCCCCCGAGGTGAATCAAGAGCAAGGCCGATGACTCTTGCACAGGTGCAAGTGGACCAACAAAGCAGACCAGACATGAAAGTGGTCTGGTCTGAGTCTGGTGCGACTGCCGCCACGGCTGGACCTTCCGCCCAGTGGCCGCCATCGCCATTCGCCGTTCGCCATTCGCCACTGACCAAGTGCCCATCCTGCCACTCCTACCACCACCAAAGTGACATCAGCACCCGACACAACATGAACAAACATCGAAGCCCTGGATGCATCCGAAACCGAGCGAACCCCGCTCGACGATATCCCACAGCCCGCCCCTGTCCTCTTGCCCCTGGCCGCTTGCCCCTGGCCGCTTGCCCCTTGCCAGCATGAACGAAGCGAAGCGACGACCCTTGTCAATCCATCCTCTGAGAATGGCAACTTCATCAATCCTCTCATCCTCTGTTCCAGTCGCCACGTATGTATGTACATATGTACATATGTACATACATATGTATGGACCGGCTTGAACGAGGCTGTTCAAACAACAACCTGTCGTCGCCCCACCCCCAAAGCCTTGGCTGCGATGCCGGCTTTCTCGCGTCTCTATCGTCATCAGCCGGATTGGAACCACCATTCCACACTTCTCTTAGGTCGCGCCCACGTCTGTCGCCGGACCTGGACTGCTTCCTGCGCCCGTTGGTCCTGCTGCCGGGTTTTTCTCCTTGTTTGCCAATTCGGCCAGCATACTGCCTCTCTGATCCCCATGCTGCAGGCGCTGTGCCCCTCCCCGCCTCCCATACATACCGACAGGTGCAACAGTTCACCTTTCTCCACCATCAATCAATCCGTCAGACTCACAGCCATTCTTTCCTCGTCGTTCCTACCTCTGCTTCCGTTCACTAAAGCCGCCTTCACCTTCGCCTTATCCTGCATGTAGGCTCATGAAGCATTGCCTTGGCGAAATCTGAAATCTGAAATCTGATTTCAGAATCCAACATCCACATAAGCTTCTTGGTCGTTGGCCCAGCCGTCAACCAGCGCATCCGTGATTACTGCCGAGTCGGACGTGGCACTGTCCTTGGAGTCGAACCTCAAACTGGTTCCCTGCCTGCCGTATACGCCGAGCCCAATTGCCAGCTTTTCCCGCATCGAGCGAACGCCTCGCCAGCGCTACGACATTGACTAGACACGATATCGACTGCAACCGATTCCTGAAAGCCGTTTCGTCTTTTTGCCTCTGCTTGTTTGCGCAAGGGCAATCTCCTCTTGCCCAGATTGGTCACAATATGTGTTTTCGCAACAGAGAAAAGGACAATAGCGGCGCGTCCCGATCCCGCGACATCGACCGTGGGATTCGTCAAGATGAGAAGCGCATGGCGAAAGAAGTCAAGCTTCTCCTCCTGGGTATGCTCCAACATGTGGAAGCCGTCGGTCACCAGTATCCTGCCGTCAACTCCCATCCTCACAGCTGCCCACCCCTCACACAACAAGTCAAATGCCGAATGCCGTGTAACCGAAGCTTTTCTGCTTTGGCAATCTTCCCACTGTATATCCGTCCAGCACGCTGACTCTTGTGTGACGTGTAGGCGCCGGCGAGTCGGGCAAATCTACCATTTTAAAGCAGATGAGGCTCATCTACTCCCAAGGCTTCAACAAAAATGAGCGACTTGAATGGAAACCTGTCGTCTTTAGCAACATAATACAGTCCTTCCGCACCATCTCCGAGGCTATGACCGAGCTGCATTACAGCTTCGATACTCCTGACAATGAGGTGAGAGAGTTTCGTCATGTAGTCTTTCTTCTTCTTCTTCTTCTTCTTCTTCTTTTCTGTTCAAATGCGCAGCGGTCCCCCAAAGTCTCGATACTTCCTACGGCTTGCTGACTTGCTCTTTAGAAGCACATGGCGCACATTCTCGTAGACCTTGAAATCAGTCAAGAGGACAGGCTTCCACAGGACTATCTGCAGCCCATTAAGATGTTGTGGCAAGACAGTGGCGTAAAAAAGGCAATTGCCAAGGGCAACGAATATGCGCTCCACGACAACTTGGCATAGTGCGTATAACTTTGAACCACCTTCTCAAAAAATTTCCGGCCTGTTGAGGGAGGATTTTGCGTCATGTGCTGCTGACCATCTTGACTCTCTAGCTTCATTGACGACATGGATCGCATTTGGGCCGATGATTACGTGCCTAACAACCAAGACCTGCTGCGCTCACGACTTCGAACCACAGGCATCACGGAGAACGTCTTTGACCTCGGCCAGCTGACATACCGCATGTTCGACGTGGGCGGCCAGCGATCAGAGCGAAAGAAGTGGATTCACTGCTTTGAGAACGTCCATTGTTTATTATTTCTCGTTGCCATTAGCGGATACGATCAGTGCCTCGTTGAGGATAAAGATGGGGTATGCCGCAAACGACTTTTGTGTTTCATTGTTTCCAGTACTTGTGCTTGACAGACGACTGACAGCCGATGCATGATAGAACCAAATGAATGAAGCGTTGATGCTGTGGGAGTCCATTGCCAACTCCCATTGGTTCAACAAGTCGGCCATGATTTTGTTCCTCAACAAGATGGACCTGTTTAGAGAAAAGCTGCCCAAGAGCCCCATCAGCAAATATGGATTTACAGATTATCATGGCCCTGAAGACGATTACAAGGCTGCCAGCAAATATTTTCTCGACAAGTTCCGCGCCTTGAGCCGAAATCCAGAAAAAGAAATTTATGGACACTTCACCAACGCCACCGACACCAACCTGCTCAAGATCACGATGGGCTCTGTTCAAGATATGATTATACAGCGCAACCTGAAGCAGCTGATACTGTAACGACGAAGATAGCTCCGATCTCGGCCATGACTCCCATTTCTCTCTCCTGCGTGTCCTTTCTCATGACTTTGTACACATTGCAGCACATTCCAACACTCATTTTTAACAGGGGTTCCGCTCTTTGCTTCCATCGCAGCGAGGCTGCAGTGCGGACTGGACTTGGCTCTTTTATGTGAGCAAATGCTTGAAAAATCATCAAGACAAAAGCGACGTCTTCCGGTGTGAATCATTCCACGTGTTTTCACGCAATACGAACATGCAATGCGACAAGAACAAAGTCGTCATTCATGCTTTATTCCGATTCCTTATCCTCCTCCTTCTTCTTCTTCTTCTTCTTCTTCTTCTTCTTCTTGTTCTAGACAAGAAACGGGACTTGGGAAAACTTGTATGACTAATGGGTTACGGACGCGATCGCTTGACTCTTTCTTTTCTCCTTTCTCCAATTTATTTCAACAAAAAGTAGACAAACAATTTACATCATCCACCCACCCCCGCGAGGGGTAAAGCGACTTACAATGCCATAACAACAGAGCGGCGGCACGAGAAGTCGTGCATGTTATTTCTTGCGCTCTGCTCCGATATGTTTTGTAGCGAGGCGAGAGTTCGGGATATTATGGGAACGGAACTGGAGAAAGAATGTTCTGTACTCGGCTTGTCAGGACACGTCGGCGATGGTGATGGATGTCACAAGGAATACCATCCCGGAGAACAACCGTCTCTTCCATGTGATAGTGGGTATCACAATACAAGGGACTATAAAGCTGATCGAGACAATAGTTTCTATATGTCTCGTTCTCGTTCTCTTTCTCTTTCTTTTTCTTTTTTTCTTTTTTTTTTTGCGGTGATGACTTTGCTGGAGTAACTCTAGGCGTCTCGGTACCCAAGAGGACACTACCTTGTTGCCCATGACCTACTCACGTATTTTGGACCGTTTTATTACTATATGTTGGGTTGCACCATGTTCATAAGGGGCTTCTGAGGGCACGGGGGATGGGGACGGAACAGATGGAGTAGACGTAGGAATAAGGATCGGAGTGCGAAAGGTCAATTATGCAGAGCTGCGCCCGTCTGTTCCTCGGCTATCTTGGGGCGCCGTGCCGTGCCGGAATTTGGTGACGGTCACAGTGTTTATCACTGCCATAAACTACCCAGGTACCTACCCCCAAAAGCATGGTAGCTTTATAGGAGTGATGGTCATTCTATGACCATGAGGCGCTATCAATCTTGCAAGGTGAATACGTGATTGTCTGGGGCTCGGTCGGAAACCCGGGTTTCCTTGACGTACTAACGTACTGTCGGTCACTGCAGATGGGCAGATTGAGTTGGGTCTCAGCACTTACTTTGGGTACTTACTTGGTAGACACCTACATTACATACCAGGTATTCAGTTATCTCGGTAGTGAAGCGCTTGGAGGGACAACACCCCCCTGTTTGATTCTGCGGCAGTGCATGACGAGGGAAACACGATCCCATGAGCTATCCCTTGGTGGGCAGAAGGCTACATTTAGGTATTGCCCCACTTTGCTATGTGATGAAATTTCTGTGAAAAGATTGTTTTGTCCCTTAGTGTGTAGAAGGATGTATTTAGGTAGTAACTTTCTTTTTTTTTTAAATAAAATATCTATAAAATAATATATTATATTCTTTAGTGCGTAAAAGGCTATACTAAGGTTTGTACTCACTTTATTATTTAAGGACAATATCTATAAAAAGGTAATATTATATAGACATAAATTTATATGCTATAGATGCTTTTAGCTACGAAACGGTACGTGTTATGTGCGGGATACGGCACGTAAGTCGTTGGCATACACAGCTTGTGTGATGCGTCATAAAAGGTCATAAAATATAACACATACAAAGTCACAGTTAGGTGCTTAGTTGTAAGTGTAGAAGTTGTTGATTCCCTTCCGGCTCCGTGGCGGAGTCCGCCTTATATTGGCGGACTCCCTACGACGTAACAGTACGTCGCTCATCTGCAGAAATAACGTGTTAAATAAGTACTTAAGGGCGACTGATTGTTAGCTAACGAGCTATTAAGGAACATTAGAGTATATAAATGTAGCCTTCTGCGCACTATAGGGATAGTGTGGATTTCTATGTGCGTAATGTGCCTTTGTATATCCGTAGACCTCCTTAGTTTTAATGGAACAATGAATAGGTCGAGTGGTAGATGATTTTTACTAGATGGTAAAGTGGGTCGACACCTTTTTGAACGTAGCCTTCTGCACATCAGAGGGATGGTAGCGCCACGTATAGATGAAGAAGTATGATAAGCCATCTGCAGAGAAACAATACCTTTTACGGCGAGTGGCGTTCGTGGTGTATGCAAGTATCCAGAACTGAGTAGAATGGCGCAAGACACTAGCAGGAAGGCACAAACACGTGTCTGGTGGGACGTGCCTGCCGTCCCGCAGAACAAAGGCCCCAAGCGAATTAAACCATCAAAAATTGAGTTTGTATACACGTACAGAGAAGCCACCGAATGCTGTACCAACCAGAGACCTTTGCAAGATTCACCATGCCTCATCTCGGGCTTTTGTTTTATACTTTACCAGGCCGACAAGGTTTGGCGCGGTTCGTACGTGAATCATCAGACCGCGGGGAAGCACGCCTCGAATGTCGTACGGCAGCTGCCTGCCTACCGACTAGGCATGAAGTCGTGGGTATTCGGTGGCCCTTTGGTCCTTGACACGGCTTTCGATGATGCGTTGTTGACAAAAAGTCGTCGCTGGCGCTATATGACACGTTTTCACGCGGTTTGTTGTGCGTGGCATGGACATGCCTATATAGAGGCCGTACGGTCGACCTCTTTTTTCGCCTCCCCGTGTAGTGCTCTCGTGTGCCAAGCAGGTATCTAGCTACGCAAGCACGCTCGACGAGTTCCAGTCTGCTGATAGCCTCTTACATCTCAACTGAAGACCATGGTTTCTGTCTCACTGGTCTGGCTGGCCGGCCTGGCCGGTCTGGCGGCTCTTGCGGCTGCTGATGACGATGTAGTCACAAGCGACAACTACTTTTTCGGCGACTCGCCTACCGTCTATCCGTCTCGTATGTTAAAAAAAAACACCTCTGCTCTCTCTGCTTCGTTTGATGGTGTTGTGGTATGATATCAGGATATATACGCTGACGAACGACTCATCAGCTGAAATGAAGGGCGGAGGCCAATGGGCCCAGGCATATGGCAAGGCAAAGGCCTTGGTGTCCGAGATGACCCTGGAAGAAAAGGTGAACGTGACGGGAGGCGTGCTCTCGTCGACGGGCTGCTCCGGCACTATCGCTCCTATTCCCAGACTCAACTTTACTGGCATGTGCCTGAGTGATGCTGGCAATGGTCTTCGCGGCACCGACCTTGTGAATGCTTATCCTGCGGGCATCCACGTGGGCGCGAGGTGCGTTTCTCTTTTGGCTGTCCACCGTCCTCTCCTTTCTCTCCTAAAAAATGGTCTAACAAGTCGTGACCCCCCAGTTGGAATAAAAACTTGACGCGTCAGCGCGGCGTTGCCATGGGCGGCGAGTTCAGGAGAAAGGGAGTGAATGTCATGCTAGGGCCCGTGGTTGGGCCGGCATGGCGCGTTGTCCGAGGTGGCAGAAACTGGGAAGGCTTCTCCGCTGACCCGTATTTGTCCGGCTCTTTGGCGGCCCAGACGATTCAGGGCGTGCAAAGTGAAGGTGTGCAAACCAGTCTCAAGGTATGATGATTCATCCTCCCTCTGATGGTATCCAAGTAAACAGCCAGTTAACATGATGGGAAAAGCACTTTGTTGGCAATGAACAGGAATTATACCGCAGGCCTGGGCCTGACGGAGAAGCTGTGTCATCTAATATCGACGATCAGACCATGCATGAAGTATATCTCACGTAGGTCGTCGAAACAGCCCCATTTTATTTACTTGTCGTCTGTTTTATCTGACTCTCAATAAGGCCCTTTCAGGATGGTGTACGCGCCGGCACCACCAACATCATGTGCTCATATCAACGCATAAACAACTCATACGGTTGTGGCAATAGCAAGACGATAAATGGCCTTTTGAAGACGGAATTGGGTTTCCAGGTAAGATGTCTTGAATAAGCTTCGATTCTTCTTTCCATTTGTGATGTCGGATTCTTTGTTCAACAATGACGGGTCAGTTCTGGCTAACAAAAGGAATCCAGGGGTTCGTCGTGTCTGACTGGGAAGCTCAACCTGCCGGGGTGGCTTCGGCTCTCGCCGGAATGGACATGGCCATGCCAACAGCAGGTGAATTCTGGGGCGAACATCTCGTCGAGGCTGTCAAAAACGGAACGGTTTTGGAACCTCGAGTCACAGACATGGCTACAAGGTAAGGCAATTGCTTCCTCTCCCGCTTTCGGGAAAGAAATACAAGTTTTTTTCTTTTCTTTTCTTTTTTTGCCGACTTCTTTTGCTGACTTCTTTTTACAAAGAATCCTAGCTGGCTGGTATCAACTCGGACAGGACAAAAGTTTCCCGAAGCCAGGATTCGGCATGCCAAAGAATGTTTTAGCTCCGCACGAGCCGGTCGAGGGCCGTGATCGAAACCACCGCGCTACGCTACTTGCGGGAGCCATCGAGGGCCACGTGCTGGTGAAGAATACCAAGGAAACGCTTCCCCTGCGACTTCCGCGGGCTATCTCGGTATTCGGGTACTCGGCTAGATCAGCAGACGTGGTGGCTCCAAGTGCCGACATTGCCTCTCAGAACATGTGGCTTTATGGTCAGACACCGCTGGGCCTGGGGGCCGCTGTTGATGGCTTGTTCGGAAACGCGTCACGCACTGCCTTGAACGGCACGTTGATGGGAGGGGGCGGCTCTGGAGCAGGCACACCCGCTGTGTTTGTCGCTCCGTATGATGCGCTCTCCATAAAAGCCACACAAGATGACACAGCTCTATATCACGACTTTAGCTCACCTACACCAGACGTGATCAGCAGTAGCGAGGCATGCATCGTCTTCGGCAACGCCTGGGCTGGCGAAGGCGCCGACCGCCCAGGTCTCTCTGACAACCACACGGACACTCTGGTCAACCATGTGGCGGGCCAGTGCAACAAGACCATCGTGGTGCTTCATAACGCCGGACCACGCCTTGTTGACGGGTTCGTCGACCACGAGAATGTCACAGCAATTATCTTCGCCCACCTGCCGGGACGGGAAAGCGGAACAGCTCTCGTCAAGCTGCTCTATGGAGAAGCGTCGCCGTCCGGGAAGCTCTGCTACACGGTTGCCAAAAAGGAGGAGGACTACGGTCCTCTGCTGAATCCGGACAAGCCGACGCCCAAGTTTCAAAAGTTCCCGCAGTCGGATTTCAAGGAAGGCGTCTACCTCGACTACAAGTATTTCGACAAGTACAACGTGACGCCGAGATACGAATTCGGCTTCGGCCTCAGCTACACGACCTTTCATCTCTCTAACCTCTGGATAGAGAAAAAAGTCAGGGCGGGTCCCTACAGCGAGTACCCCAACGGCCGCATCGTCCCAGGCGGACAGAAAGATCTGTTCAAGACCGTTGCCAAGGTTTACGTCAAGGTACGCAACACGGGCGACAGAGCGGGCGCCGAAGTGCCGCAACTGTACGTGGGGATCCCGCACGGCCCAGCAAAGCAGCTCCGCGGGTTCGACAAGCCCTTCCTGCGACCGGGTGAAGCCAGGACTGTGATGTTCCGCCTCACGCGCCGTGATCTGAGTACATGGGATGCAGTTGCTCAGAAGTGGCGATTGCAGAGGGGCAAGTATAGAATCTACGTCGGCACGAGCAGTCGAAAGTTGCCGCTCAAGGGTTCACTGAGGATATTCTAGAAGAGAGGGGGAGAAGGGGAGAAGGGGAGAAGGGGGATCGAGCGAAGACGTTGAAGCAAAGAATTGAAAATGATGGGGGCTTGGTAAAATGGGCGTTGGAGGCATTGAGTGGAAATCGAGCAAAGGCGGGAGAAGGACGTCGGAGAAAAACGGTTGAGAAGAAAGAGTGGAAAGGATTGCCTCGTTTTGAATGACGGATTCTATCCTTTCAAGTGCCATGGCTCCTGTTGATGGCCTTGATGGACGGACAGCGGATGTGTACGTGCTCTATCCATGGCGCCGAAGCATACGCGCTCGTCGGACGGCGGGTTCTGCGCTGCGTCTACATGGCCGGCCTGGACTCAGCACCCCGTCGGCTCAGTATGAAGCAGACATCGAAGGTCCAGTCGTGCCGTGAGGGCGCCTTTTCGACGTGCTAGCGAGTGACGTGGCCGTGTCATGACGTGGACGACGCTCTTGGTGATGCTAGGGTCTGCGCGTATCGGGGATTTCGCGTTTCCTGTTCCAGGCAGTGCGTCGCTCTGCTGCTCGCGGCATTTCCTGTTCCGAGTGAGGCCTTTGCTTTTGGCAGAGGCTTGTGTTGGGAATTGTTTTGGTTCGTCTTATGGATGGGGCCCGACGTGATTGGATTAGACAATCAAATGGGGTGAGCTCGCAATCGGACCAAAGCCGGGCGCTTCCCCCGGTTCGTGCAAACCCGTGGTTTTCCTTGTCTGCCCCGATCGGCCCACGTCGCACCGATGATGAAGCACAAAGCTTAGCCGTGAGCAGGTCATGCTGAGCGGGCGGTGCCATTCGCAGCTGCAGCTCAGCTGGGGCGGAATGGCGACGATGCACTTTTTTGCGTTTTTGCGCAGGAGCGTCTCGGCATGTTATGTCATCGGAAGCCACACACCGCCACTGGCGATCCGCGCCACACACGCACGCACACCAAAAAAAAAAAAAAAAGCAAACCTCATTCACGGGGCGATGGATGATGGCTGCTTCCATTTGTTCTGGTCGAAAAGGCGCATTCCGCCCCTTGGCGGCTGGCGTGAAATGTCTGGTCCCCTTTGCCCGCCGAGCACCGCCTGCTTCCCCCGCGTGGACTCGGCCGCGGTGGAAATCACGCACGGGGGGACGCCCCGACTGCATAGGTGACGTGCCGAGGGCCCCAGCCTCTGATCTTGATAATGCAGGGTGCTGTGGACGGACGTTGTGTGTGTGTGTGTGTGTGTGTGGCAGGTACTGCGTACCATGGGCGTCATCTCGGTGGCCCCGCTTTCCATTGTTCCTCTGTGCTTGAGCCACGCTCTGTTCGGGGTTTTGGCTGGGCAGATTTTGGGGTTCTCTGGGATGGTGGTCTGGGCAAGCTTGTGAGGGTTTCTGTCTTGGAGCGCTGCTGGCGCGGTGGTGACGTGCTGGGACGCGCATGTGGGTTGAGTAGCGTGGACGTACAGCTTGGGTAACTTGCGAAGTGGCTATTGTTGGTGTGGAGGTTTGGTGTACTTGCGACTGTACAGCAAGCGAGGTACTTTTAACCCGCTATACACCTAGGTAAGTAGGTACCTAGGTAATTATAGTGTATAAGGTCTGGTGTACTTGCTGCCATAGTAAGACGAGGTGCTCTGAACAGTTCGCTCATACCCCTTGAATTATTTTGCAAAAGGGCACAAGTCCCTTCCTTGGCAAGTCCACGTGACTCTATGGGTCTTGGCATAGTATAGGAGTTTATAAATACGTACTAGCCTATCCCCTTGGTGCCCAGAAGGCTACAATCACGCACCGACCCACTTATCTGTCTAATGAAAATGCTCTATAAAAGGTATATTATATATATACTAATTTATAGGGCAGCAAAGGTACTATGCTATAAAGCGCTATATAGTATAGCTATTGAAAATTGCTAAAAAGCAAGTATTAAAAAGTAGCCTAAATCTATCCAATAAGCCACTGATAAAAAGTGGGGGTACGTGGGTGTAGCCTTCTGGGCACCAAGGGGATAGGGCAGAGAATGCATGTTTTTTTTAGTGGTTTTTTTTTCTGCTGTGCTCGCACGTGATGTAAACTCGCTACGCGCACGTGACCTTTGCCCCAACCAACTGCTAAGAGGAGACTTAGCAGCGGGCCAAGGAGGGGCTTGTCACTCTGTAAAATCATTTAAGGGGTAGATTGTACCTCTACATCCTAGCCGATATTCAACTCTTTACAACAAACGCGCTCCTTGGCCCAATGAACCGAAATAGTAAGGGTTCTGCTGCAATATCGTGTAAAAAGTACAGTGTACGTCTCGCCGCACGCAACACCAGTGAACGACTACCCTAATTCGCCATGCAATCGGTAAAAAGGCTCAGAAGCCTCGAAAGTTCCTCCCGACCCTGCATGTACCCATACATACGGCCCGCCCACACCGCGCCCCCCCCCCCCATCCGCAGGGCCCCCGCCCTCCCTCCGGAAGCGAGCCCTCGCAAAGCTCGTGATGGGAATTCCGATCGAGGCAACCAAATGACAGACCTGACTCGGGGGCGCCCTGGTACTCGTGCCGGGGCCTGCCATGCGCTGCATCGACGATGGATCTGCCGGGATGTGCTGGACAAGGTCAGGCCTACCTCATAGCTCCTTCATCATATTGGTGGAACCGAATTTGATCTGTCGCCCCGGAGCCTTTTGTCATCGGCGCGCGAAAAGGGGGGGGGGCCGCCAAAAGAAATCGACACAAGATCCAGATTGCCTTGCTGCCTACCGCTCTCCTGGCCACTGCCACTCTCACCGAATCGTGGGCCGGTGGGCCTGTTCCGGATTTGACAGCCTCAGGAAGGAGGGGGGGGGGGGGGTTCTTGCACCGCCCGGGGGGCTTTTTTTTTTTTTTTGCCCGGTCTTCCAAGGCTTCATTCGACGCAGAAGCCTTGCCGCGGAAACCGCACCAGCCACCACGTCGAGCGAGAAACATGGTCCGCAGGGATACGCTGTTTCGCAAAGACATGACTCTCTGGCCATCGACGTGTCTGCCATTCTGAGCAGAGGTGCTTGTGTCCGCATCCCACGCGGTAAGTGCCGCCGGGTGCGAGATGCAATGTATGATACTGTACGTACGTACGTACAGGCATGGAACTGTACACCTGTGTCTGTGAGAATTCCCTTCCTGATGCCTCTCGTCGCGACGCCTTCAAAGCCACGGGAGGGCGCCGGGCGCAGCCTGGCTGGCTTCGGGCCAAAACCTGGGCTCAATCTCGCTTCGAGGACCGTGGCCAAGGCCCTCTGGACATCGACTTGCCGCAAGCGATGTGGCATGGCCGTGGCAGGCTCCGGGGGTGTCTTTGTTCTCGTCTGCCCACTCGTGGTTATTATTGCCGGCGTTTCCGCCCAGAGCTGAAAGGACTTGCGTCGACTCTGGAGCGAGCACAGCGTCTATCATGGGAGTTGGGGAGAAAGCCTCAGATATGACCAACCATTGTACGTACATGTGTATGTACCTACTTACCTACATACTTATGTACATACTGCTGCGGCACTGGAAAACCCTCGAGTCACCTACCCCTCTTCCAGGGATCACCATTACATCCTGCACAACCCACGCCTTCCACTCTCAACTGTTTTTTTTTTTTTTTTTTTTTTTTTTTTTTTTTGTTACAACTCTTGTAACAAGTCTTGCGGAGCAGAGCACCCGGTGGTTACCGTCACCAACCAGCATGAGCATGACTTTCGGAGATGCCTGCCTTCCTGGGAAGACGGGTGCTCATAACAGGTCTCGTTTTTTTTCCCTATCCAATCTGAATAAGCCCTTTTAGTGCGAAGCACGGTGCAGCCAAACCGCCATCCGCGGCAACCAGGGGCGTTGGTGCTATCGCGATCGGTTAGGATCCGAGCTTGGCTTTTTTTTTTTTTTTTTTTTTTTTTTTTTTTTTTTTTTTTTTTTTTTTTTTTTTTTTTTTTTTTTTTTTTTTTTTTTTTTTTTTTTTT
>SRPV01000407.1:0-20326 GCA_018360135.1 Claviceps sorghi | reverse complement strand
ACGTGCTTCTTTTTTTTTTTTTTTTTTTTTTTTTTTTTTTTTTTTTTTGCATCCTGCTCCTACTCCTCGAGCGCTCTCTGCTTCTGCCGTTTGTCTAAACTTGATCCTCTTTTCCCATCTAGGCGTTGTCCGTTATCGATACGTGAGTGAGTCAGACGGACCTCGATTTTGTGTGCGGCCTCGTTGGTGGGTCGCTGGTTGGGGTGGGGCACGAGGAAGGCGCGAGGAGATGGGCGAGAAGAGGGGCAAGAAGAGGAGGGGCAAGAAGACGGAACCAGGAAATTTGGAAATTTGGAAATTTTCAAGTGCTTCCTTCCTCATTGGCGCGTCGTCACTGGCCACTCCAGTCCCAGTCTCCTTGCACTTTCATTCTGGTTAAGAGGGAATCCTGCGGCGGTCAAGACCTTGCAAAACAATTCACAAGAATGACCCCGACCAAACAGGGACGTTGAATCTCGATACAGGAATCCAGAGCTGCCGATCGCCAATAGCTGGCCCGCGCCACCAATGCATGGTTGCTACCGAAGATGGCAGTACCTACAATTTGTACAGCAGTAAGTACCCTCAGTGGGTGGGTACTTGGGTAGGCAATTTTGCTCAATTTTTCTGCATTCTCCTCGGCTTGTGCTGACACCTGCCGCAGCGCAGATGGTTGATTGTGGGCGACATGGCGATGCCAATCGTCGGGCCGGCCGTCATGTCGTGGGAAAATGGAGCACGGGGGCGGCCCTAGAACGGCAGAACGGCAGAACGGCAGAACGGCAGAACAGGATACCTCGGGACATGTGCTCTCGTTGGGAGCCTCCAGCTCGCAGGTCGACGAGCCACAGCAAGCCACCGATCGTGGCAGATCTGGTCTCGTCATTTCCTCGGCAGACCGAGGAAAAGAGCGCCGGGGGAAGGGTCCAGGCGGTAAAATTGTTGCAGCCGGGCGACTGCCGCGACCTCCAGGGCCTTCAGGGCCTCCAGCCGGTCTACTGGGCTGTCGCCTGTGTCGGCTGATGAAGCGCATTGGCCAAGGAGACGAGGCTTCAGACTCCATGTGATGTCCCGCTTGGTTGTTAATTTGGACGCCTAGCACAGAGGGCAAGCAAAGCGGAGCAGGGGCCTAAATGTGGTCGAACGTCCAGTATTCACCTCATCCCGGCGGTCTGGGCTTATCGCACAGTGTCAACTTCAAGTTCCTTCCCTGCCCAGGTTGTTTTTAAATTTTCTCCGATAGACATTGACGTCACGGTACATGGGCCCCTTCATGGCTGAGTTCGAATGCAACGTTCTGTTGCATTCGCTTCAGGTTTTGCCAACAAAAAAATCGTCCCAAAGGATGGGAATGGCATCGAGTGCTGACGTCCGCCTTCATGCGTGGTCAACTTGAGGTATAAAGAATAAGAATAGAAGCTTACGTGTTTTTTTTTTTTTTAAGTTTCTGTTCAGTTCTTCCCCCGCGGATTGGATTTCAAGGGAGAGAGAGGCACGCACCTTGCTCGAGAAAGTCGAATTTTCTCATTGACCAATCAGCTGCTGGAGAAGCGTCAACGGCCGTGGTATTGCCCGTTACAAGGCGGTTTAACCGAAGACCGTTTCCAGCCTCCCACTTTCAAAAACCAAGCATGGACTTGAGAGATTTTAAAAAACTTTTTTGCCAAAAGGCGGGTCATGTCTACCACTGAGGGATCCCATGCTTCTGTACCCGCTACCAAGGATTTACCGCGTGTCATGCTGCGCCCCGGAGTGATGGATTACATATGTATGTATGTACATGTGCTCAGCTTGCTGTTGAGCCTGCCGTTTCTCCGTTTTGAAATGGCGACGAATTCCGCTCACCCGCACGCCGTGTCACGGGAACGTTGACTGCTTGGCATTCCGTTGGACTGTAATGATGACTGCGCGTTATCTGTCTGGTTATGCATCCTGTGCGGGTTCTCTAGCACAGCGTATCA
Source organism: Claviceps sorghi (assembly GCA_018360135.1). NCBI lineage: Eukaryota > Fungi > Ascomycota > Sordariomycetes > Hypocreales > Clavicipitaceae > Claviceps > Claviceps sorghi. The sequence continues at coordinate 18,386 of SRPV01000407.1, read as the reverse complement.
GCCATGTGAGCCGGCGCGGGCTTAACCCCACTCTCGATTTAAAAAGAAGGAAAAAAAAGAGAGAACAAAAAAAAAAAAAAACAAATATTGGCTCATCCCAGAAAAGCAACGTTTTTCGATGCCGCTAACAAATTCAAAACATGTCCGTCACCGAGAGCGACATGGTCCGGTCATGCATGACATTGTACATGGCCCTTTGCTGAACTAGGCGCACATTTTCCCTCAGTCCTCCGATTCGCTTTCTTTTCCACGCTAGTGATGCGGTATTTGGCCATACATATTGACAGTCAGACCAGAACATGGTCAATCAGACTCCATGCTGTGTTACCAAGTCCTTGCGACCTGGTTTTTTTTTTTTTTTTTTTTTTCTTCGCTTCCTTGCTTTAATAATAGTGATGCGAATGGAGCCCGGACCCCAGCGCAAGAAGCGCAGACCGATAAATGGTCGGGGCGAGGACGATGAATGAGGGAAACAGAGCAGTTTCGAATAAGAGCCATGCATGTCAAAGACGGGGTCGGTGGCGCGCTCATTAGCATGCCATGCCATTGATGGCCCAATTCTTTCAATGCCCCCACGTTTTTGCAAACTGTTGTCAATGACATGGGCACACCAGGACACGGCGACGAGGCGTCCACGGCGTCGACTTGTACTGACTCTTTTACGCTTTGCGGCTACGGAAACCGGGCTCGACATCCCCTCGACTCAACTTGGGGAGGTTGCGGCGTACGTGGCTCGTGGAAACAACAGACGGGCGATTGGCGTGGTCACGGTCATGTGCCTGCCGCGATTCTAGGCTCTCTGTAGGGCTGGCCGATGATGAAACAAGTTGTTGTACATACAAGATAGGATATGCAAGTACCTAGGTAGGTATGTACTGTACATGGCTACCGACCAGAGACACGGAGACGGCTTCGGACACACGACATCTATGCCGAAACCGTGTATTGTTTGCACGGACCGGTTGCGGCCATTCAAACGGGTCTCTCTGTGCATTGTCGTCATCGTCCGAATAAGGGCATGGGGTGTTTTGATAGATGTTAATAATAATAATACTAATAATACTAATACTAATAATACTAATAATGATAACAATAATATATTATTATTATTACTATTATAACAATTATTGTTATTATTGCCATTTTCCTCCCTTTTTTTCTTCCGTTTTTTCTTCTTCTCTCTTCGTCGGGATTTTCTTTCTTCACACAATCTCCTTGCTGCTCGGCAGGTCTGGTGTGCTTGGCAAAAGCTAGATTGCCGTCCACTAAGATCCCTTGGCCCCTCCTGGGGAGTCCACCACGTTTAACCACGGCAAGGGCCACCCCGGCTCAGCTGCTGCTACCCACCTTCCTACACGTACCTCCCTTGCTGCTGGCTCCTGCCCTCCACCAAGCCCACGGGCCCCAACAAATGCAGGACGTACCCAGTATCAAGGTACCCACACCTACCTAGGCAGACAGTGCAATCCACGACACATGCAGGCTAAAAACGCCAGCATGCTTGCTGAGAAAAAGATACCTAGGTACCCAAGGTGCCTAGATACCTAAGTACCTAGGTAGGTAGATAAGTAGGTTGTAGGTACTTTAGATAGGTAGGTACCTAGGTAGGTACGTGGGCGGATATCTAGTGATGCAGGTGAGTACTTGACCATTCAGGCGGGCACTGCAGAGTCCGCCAGTCCCTCTTGATCCTCGAATTACCCGACCGTGGTCCAATGTGCTCCTCTGGTTCCGCCCCAGCGCTGCGTCCGCGAATGATGCTCGAGCAAATCGGGGAATGCGACTGCGACCGCGACTGCGACTGGACCGCAACCACGACGGCTCCACATCGTCGTCCACGCCGTCCTCCGTCCTCTGCTCACGTCACACCAGAAGCTGCTTGGTCCTCGGGTACCTGGCCTGATGTCAGCACCTGACGTCAAGCCGGGCTTGTTATTGTTCTCTGCTCGTTGCGGTCGTTTCAATACTTTGGCGGCGAGTTTGTATGTACATACAATGTAATCCTTGTTTAATTTTACAACAGTACATAACTAGGGTGACCCTAGGCTAGTCAGTCCAATCAGAAATTAGTATAGTTTTTTAGAAATAATTAATATATAAATTAAATAAATATATATATTTATAAATATAATATTTTTCTTTATAGTTTTTATAACTTAAAAATCCTTTATATATTATTAATAGCTTAAAGCTTATATAAATAAAAATATACTAATTTTAGTACCTAAGGTGGAGCTTAGTGGAGGTAGTGGGGCAGGTATTGGGTGTAAAATCATTCAGGGATTGTACTGTACGTGCCTTCTACCCAGGCAAGTACTAAAGGTATCTGCCTAAGTACTTAGGTACTTACCTACCTACTTCTTTACCCACCTAAGTACTTGGGCACTTAGGTACCTCTAAGTACTTTACGTACTTGTAGGTGGGCGCTACATGTGGACATATACATACCTACTTAAGTACTACTTACTGTCCCCCATCCCTGCTCGTACCGCCTTTTTTTTTTCTTTCTCCTTGTGCCTTTACGTCTCCATTCCAATCTCCATCTGTCATCATCGCGCATATCTCTTGACCGGGTGAAGGTGCTCTGTTTCTCGAGGGCAGTTCTCGGCTCCTACTCATCTTGCTCTCGACACTCGACGCTCGACAATTGTGGTTTGGACGCTGTTGCTCTCTCTCCCCGCCGACGCCGTTCGTCCTTGCGCTCAATTGCGCGCATGCGGCTCTTTTCATAAGCCAACATTGTCTGTCTCCTTTTCAAATCGCCCATCATGGCCACGCGCGACGAGGAGAAGGGCTCCAAGATGGAGGTTCCCGGATCTCCCGAAATTGGCGAGCTCGTCGTTGGAGGCAACTCGGATGGCTTGCATCGCAAACTGGACAATCGCCAAATACAGCTCGTGGCCATCGGTGGCTCCATTGGGACCGCGCTGTTCGTCAGCATTGGTCTTGGTTTGGCAAAGGGGGGCCCTGGCAGTCTGCTTCTTGCCTTCACCTTGTACTCGCTGGTTCTCGCATGTGTCAACAACTCGGTGGCCGAAATGACTGTCCTGATGCCCGTGTCTGGTGGCTTCATCCGTCTAGCTGGCCATTGGGTTGATGATGCCCTCGGCTTCATGGCAGGCTGGAACTTCTTCTTGTACGAAGCTCTTCTCATCCCCTTTGAGATCACTGCCATTAATCTCGTGCTCTCCTTTTGGAACGAGGGCATCACGGAACCTGGTCCCACGGCTGCCATATGTGCTGGTGTCATTGTCCTATACGCGTAAGAAATCCGCTCTTCTCCTCATGTGTGTGAATACGAGGTGGGAAACCCGTGTCAAGATCGAGGCCGAGGCGTCACCCATGATGACGTTCTCCGTCCGGTTTTTCTCGAGTTCCTTTACCCTTGTCGCATGCCAAATTTCCCTTCTCCCCCCTCCTCCCCCCCATTTCTTGTCATGAGGTCGATGCTCGCATGCTAAACAGTGCTCTTTTTGGGTCTCCCTTTTTTTTTGTCCCTTCTCTGTAGTATGATTAATGTTCTTGCCGTCCGTGCTTACGGTGAAGCTGAATTCTGGCTCTCAGGGGGCAAGGTCATCCTTCTGTTCCTGCTCTTCTTCTACACGTTTGTGACCATGGTTGGTGGCAATCCCAAGAACGATGCGTACGGATTCCGGTACTGGAGTGAGCCCGGTGCTTTCGCCGAGTATAACGGCTCCAAGGGAGATCTGGGTCGCTTCCAAGGCTTTCTTGGCTCTCTCTGGAGTGCGGCCTTTGCCGTCGTCGGCCCCGAATATGTGTCCATGGTTGCCGCCGAAGCCAAACGCCCTCGAGTCTACATCAAGACGGCCTTCAAGACCATCTACTGGCGGTTCGGTCTCTTCTTCGTTGGGAGCGCTCTGTGCGTCGGCATCGTCGTTCCTTACAACTACCCCGACCTGGTGTCCATTCTCACGGGATCTTCGGGAACCGGTACCGCTGCCGCTTCGCCCTATGTCATGTCCATGAAGATACTCGGGGTCCACGGTCTCCCTCACCTCGTCAATGCGCTCATGCTGACGTCCATCTTCTCGGCCGGAAACACGTACACGTACTGTGCAACTCGCTCTCTGTATGGTCTTGCCCTCGAAGGCCGCGCCCCTCGTTTCCTGCGCAAGACATGGAGCAACGGCGTGCCCATCTACTGCTTCTGCGTCGTCATGTTGTTCCCCTTCCTCTCCTTCCTCCAGGTCGGCCATGGCTCGAAAAAGGTGGTGGGTTGGCTTGTTGATCTCATCACCGCCGGCGGCATCATCGACTTTCTGGTCATGAACGTCACCTTTCTCTACTACTACCGCGCTTGCAACGCTCAGGGCATCGATCGCACAAGTCTCCCGTACTACGGCCGGTTCCAGCCCTACGGTACCTACATTGCCCTCTTTGTGCAGACGCTGGTTGTCATCTTTTACGGATACACGTCCTTTACGCCCTGGAGCGTGGAAAGCTTCTTCCGAAACTACACCATGCAGCTCCTGGCGCCGGTCCTGTTCTTCGGCTGGAAGTTCCTCAAGCGCACGCGTGTCGTCCAGCCGCACGAGACTGATCTTATCTGGGAGCGACCCAACATCGACCGGTACGAGGCCAGCCTCACAGACCCGCCTTCTGGATTCTGGACCGAAATGGGACAGCTGGTCGGCATCAACAAAAAGGACAAGCGACATGCGATGGATTCATAGGCTGTTATCCTTGAAGGGATGCAAGAGACGTTGCCTTTCTCTATTTCACGCTACATCTAAATGTTCTTCTTCTCTGCTCTCCTTCGTCTTCTTTTTTCTTCTTCTTCTTCTTCTTTTTTTCTCATCGTTTCCTGTTTTTTTTTTTCCTTTTCTCTGCGCTTTTCGTTCCACCAAGCGACACCACCCCCAGGTTCGTCGCCGGATGTATCTACCCAGTCACGCCACGTCATGTCAGTCAGACCAGACGGTGCCGAGCCCGGATTCGTCGCCCGCAACGCATATACCCTCAACGAATGTAACAATGACCACTATTCTGCATCCCCCAGTGCCAAATGTGACGGTCGTTGCCGCCAGCCTGGCCATTTCGGATCGTAGACTGCTCCGAGTAAATGGCGCCAACTTGGTCAAGCAGAACTAGCACCATCCGTAGGCCCTGCTGGCCAAGAAGGACGGCCTTTTTCTCTGCACCGTCCACGCCGCCTGGCATCCCGCCGTGTCTGTTTTGGTGCTTTCTTGAGGAATCATGCTAGCCGCACGAGGGACAAGGGGAAAAGAGGAGAGCGCAGCACTTGCTTCTTCACACGGGGCGTTGCAACATGTTGCATCTACTCATTAGTCGCTGGTGTATGCTCTACCTATGAAAATGATGGCAAATGGCTGTCGTCGTTATCCAATCCCTTGTCCTCCTCACCCCTCGCCAGCCCACGCATGAATAGACTGCCTCTGCCCGATCAGCTACCATGACATGGCTTAGCAGTAGCTTCTCATGGCATCCTCGTAGCCTGTACCGCCTCGCAGGTCTCGCCCAAACTTGACGTGAATGTCCAACACCTGCTGTATGTGCCGCATGGAGAGCGCCTCGGCCTTGTTCAGGGCCAAATCCTGGGCAGAACCAATCATGTTTTTAATTTCTCTCCCGTTGAGGTCGTGTTTGGCGAGCTGAGTAAAATTCTCGTCAGTAAACGGCTCCACGGCCAGTTTACCATGCGCCTTGACTCGCTCAATAAACAGTTTGAAGATGGCCTTTTTCGCCTTGGAATCGAGCCCATCGTATCTGAGAGCGATATGAATCCGGGACTGGAATGCCTCATCAAACGTCTACATCTTCTGTCAGCCAACGTCCTGCACCACTGTCCATGTCCTTCACACCCTCTGGCCCCGATCAGACTCACCTCTACGCGGTTTGTGGTGAGAAACAGGATTCCCCGAAAGTATTCCAACTGGCGCAAGAAGATGCTGACAAGCGCATTGCGCTGTATGTTCTGCAGGTTCCGCTTTTCGAGAAACACATCGGCTTCATCCAGGAGCAGTATCGCTCCCCAAGAGTGACAGATGTCCAAAATTCTTTGCAGTTCCACCTCGAGAGACTTGGGGTCCGTGCCAAGCTCACCGGCCGACGCCATGTAAAGTGGACATTGAAGCAATTCGCTGATGCCTTCTGCAGTAAGAGTCTTGCCTGTCCCTGGAGGCCCGTGAAGAACACCTGAAGATATCGATTCATGTCAGCACTCAGCTATGTGGCGAAACTGGCCACAAACCGGCCACAACCAGTTGGGCGGTCCACCTACTGACGAGCCCCTTCCCCTTTCCCTTCATGACATCGTCAATCGTCTGTGTCAGATTATATTTACGTGACTTTACCAGCGCTTTGACCAGGTCCTTTGTTTCCAAAGGCAGGACCAGAGAGTCCCAAGCATCGTCGTTCCATTGAACGTCGTCGATTCTCGAGACAGAAAACTCCAGCCATTGCTTCTCCGAGAAAGAAAATCCCAGGACGACCGGTGACGCGACCAAGTAGTCGTCGTCCGTAAACGCAGGACATGAGTCCGCCTCAGAATCCACTTCCGGAGTCTCGATTGCTTTCTCTCCGACTGACGACTCGGCACTATTGACCCCTTGAACGATTGTGCTGGACCTTGTCGGCAATGACTGCACCGGTGAGGACTTGCTCTCCGCGTTCAAATCCTGTTGCTGTACTTTCGTGACCAAGGCACCACAAACGGTTTCCTTCTTCTCCTCTTTCAGATCAACAGCATAACTGGAACAAAACTCGGTACGTTCCTCTTCGTCATCAGGCGAATCTGACTCCGACAGCGCATCGCCGTCTTTTGGCCATGCTGTGGACCCTGAATAGTTGGGATTCATGCGTCTGAACATGGCGGGGTCCACCATGATACGACTCTCTGGAATGTGAAACTTGACGATGATCCCTTTCTTTCGTTTCACGTAGGCAAGACCAGAGTATTCTTTCAAAGACGGTCCACTCAGAGACACAAATTTCTTGCCTCGCTCAATCAACGTCTGACGCACCTTGAACTCATCCTTGTGGTACGAGAGCGGGTAACATGGCAAACTGGTTATTTTTCGAGTACCTTGGAACTCGGCGACCTCCTCGGCCATGCTTTGAAAAACAAAGCGCTTCCCGTCATATTCAATATACTTGCCTTCGACGCTGTAGAAATCCCCTTGAAAAATCAAGGCCTGGCGTGAAGCCATGTCGAGTTTGAACACTCGGGCGTCTTCCGCCTGACCGTACGTTGCGGAATAGACGAGTGTACCCGGCTTCCACAAAGCCCAAAGATACTCGAAGCTAATTATTCCGTTATTCAGCATTGGATACAGGCTTCGCTTCACTTTTGCATAGTCCTTATCCAGATACTTGATCAGGACTTTGAGTTCCTTTCGTTTCTCGTCAAGCCGACGCTGGTTTCTGCGCCGATCCCGGCTATGCTTACCAGCCGGCTCAAGCTCTTTCAAGTTTTTCAAGTGGGATCGGAAGTCTTCCAAGTATCTGTGGCCCCAATGTTAGATGGTCTCAGCAGGGGAGTTAAGAGACAGAGGTAGGTTTGGGGGCACAATATCTTACAGAAACAGTAGGTTTGGATCTAATTTTGGCGATTTGTCCACCAGGTTGAGCCCACGAACATTGCCTATGACATCCCGTAGACATTCACGCAGTAGTTTGCTGTGGATATCGACAAACGAAGCTCGATACCTTCCATCGCCGTCAAAAGTTCTCCTCACGTGAAACAAATAGCCGTCGTATTTTGGTTCCGGGGCCGCTTTTGCCGTTGGCTGAAGCTTAAAGGTGTACAATCTGCTGTCCCATACTGCATCAACGCGTTTGTAACCTAGCTTAACCTCGTTCTGAGGACGATGGCGCAACTCCGACTTCCCACGGGCCGGAGACTCATCCCGAGAATCGCCATCACCGGTATCTGACCCCGGACGGCCCGGCTGAATAGAGGACTCTGTCGTAGGAAAATTGCCTGGATGAGTCGACGCACTTGGTTCCAGACCTTTGTAATTAGTTTGAGCCACGCTAGGATATTCTTTAGGCGCCAAGTCAGCTGTAGTGCATGGGATGCCGGACGTGCTGAACACAGGCGGTAATGTGCTCAAGACTGGCTGTTGCTGAAGTACGAATACTCTGCTCGTTTGGGGAGCTTGATGAGCGATGAAGGAATCCAGTTGGTGCTGCAACTGACTGCACCGCAACTCCAGCTGGGCAAGACCATGTGCCATATCTTGTTGGCTGGCCACACCAGGGCACCTGCAGGAGCTCTGTTCCTTTCGATAACTGGTCTCCTTAGGGGGTATCGCCGAACTATCGTCAACCTCGCGAATTGCCCTGTGCGGCGGTGTTGGGACAATATGAGGGCTTTTGTGTGTCTGATGAAGAGAGACAGACCGGGATTTTCTGGACCTTCTAGACCTGCGTTTTGTGTGATTTCTGTCTTGATCAGACGAATAGAAGGCGGCATCGCCATCTGACTCGGAGGAAAAGCCATCGTCGCTTTCACTCAACAACGAAGATGGCTCTGAGTCAGAGGATGAAATATTTCCCAATCTTGTCAAATGATTACCTCTACTCCTTCTTCCAGATCTTGTCTTTCTTGCAAAGACTCCGCGCTTACTTGTTTTTCTCGGCACACTGGACTTGGCTGAGCCGCCGGTTGACAAGCCTAGTTTTGTCTTGGATGAGGACTCGGGTGAGCCTAGATGGAATGTTGACTGATCGGCTGGTTTATCATCGTTCCTATCCATAGAGTCACTGATCTTCTGACGGGACTCTTGGTGCCTCTTGTTTACAGTCGCACGAGCTCGTGGCGAATTCATGGCTCCTTCGGGAAAACTTGAAAAGGGTCAAAGAGCGCGTCACTCTGGATTCGTAATCATCCAAATGTGAATGAGCTTGATGAATCTGAAGAGACGAGCTTTAGTAACGGTAAAAAATGACACTGGCTTGATGGGACATCGGAAAGCTACGTTTTGGCAAAGCATTTCTTACTGTGAGCTTATCAACGCGGGAGAAGACAATTGGAGGGACAACGGGAACGGTCGCTGAATGGCAATACCGAGGCTATGACCCGGTCGACAACGGATATAGACGCTACCCAAGGATCTGTCTTAAGAACTTGGTGATTTCCAGACACAACGATCTCGAAACATGAACTCCCGTGGATGAATAGAAGATGGCAGCGTTCTAACAATGTCTTGGAGAAAAAAAGAGCCGGATTGGATGCTGGTAAAAACTCTTTGACAAAAATGAGCGGAAGAACATGCGAGCAGTAGTGCCTGCCAGACGTGAAGATGGACTGCTGTGGGAGCTGCAAGAGAATGGAAGTGATTGAATGAGGATTTTTGCGCGACTTTATAGACCCATCAGGCAGCAGGATGGGAACAGGCAGCAGGCAGATGGAAGAAAATGAACCTGCGGTAGGAAAAAGCAAGGTGCTTTTTTAAAATGAGCTCGTATGATGAGAGGAGAAGGGAGGGGGGGGGAGGGAACAGGCAGCTAAATGACCAGATAGGTGGAAGAACGCAAAAACAGATGGGAGAAGCCTGATATGTTTGGCTCTTGCCCTGCTGCCTCGTTAGGAGCGCAGGCAGGCCTTGCGGGAAGAGAGGAAAGAGGAGTTCCTGGGTTCCTCGGTTCTTCGGGTCTTTGGTTCTTTGGTTCTTTGGGAGCGAGGGACGCGAAGCCGTAGCCTTGAGGCTGGAGTTGAGCGCGGATGCCTGGGGCGAAGGTGCACCCGAGTGAGACTGCCACGTCTCTTATGTGACTCGAGAACTGCCGAAAAGGCGGAGAAGCCCAATGCATCATCTCGAACGTGACTCGGTCTTTCCGGCCACTCCAGACAACATGGGTGGCTTCGGGCGAGGCCGGCCATGGCCCGTCACAGCAACGATAAGGACCGGTGCCTAGCCAGCGTGCAGACGTTGCATGCAATCCGCCCATCAGCAAGAGGTGGTTGGCAGCGAGCAAGGAACCGCAGCTGCCTGGGAGGGTCGCGCAACAGACAACAGCCCTGGCGTTGGCTGGACCGTCGTGAAGCAATGCGTTGGCGTTTTCGGCCATTGCTTTGTCTCGTTGGTGAAGCGTCATGTCCGGAGCCAGGACGACGGTCCTCCCAGTCGATGGTCGTCGCATTCGAATTCTACCCGACGCCGCATCTCTTCCACCGTTCAGGGCATGTCATTGCAGATGCCGTCGCATTCCAGGTGCCGTTCTCATGGTGTTGGATGTTGGTCCGTCGCCAACAAGAAAAGTACCAGATCATTCGCGTCATGGTTGCAACTTGGTTGGTTCAAGGTTGGCGGGGCTGGGCTGGGGAGCTGGTGGAGGCGTTGGAGGCGTTGGAGGCGTCTCATTGGAGGAGTCTGCTGACTTCATGGCCCATGCGCCATGCGCCATGCGCCACGTCGGGTCCATCCAGTCCACTCCATCCAGTCGGCATCCAACGCCGCATCGCACCTGCCTCGCGCTCAAGCTGCACAGTTCAGTGTCCCCATCCGGTTAGCATCTGTCGTCATCGTCATCGTGGACTCGTGGGCTCGTGGGCTCGTGGGCTCGTGGGCTCATGGGCCATGGCTGGGACTCCTCACCCTGGCCGTCTCGCCGAGCTGTCTGCTGCTTCTCGCGAGGCTTTTCGTGCATGCTTCTTCAAGGACAAAGCAGTGCCCATGCCCTAATCTAGCTGGTCGAGAGATGGGTGGTAATTCCATCGCAGCAGAGACTTGCGCCGACTCGCTTCCTTCTCACCACTCATCCGACATCAACAGAATCCCACCTCGCTCGCCTTTCCCGCGTTGACTGCTCCATATACCGTCACTCGTCTCGTGAGTCGTGGGCAGTGCCTTCGCCTCTGCCACGGTAGCCCATCATCATGCCCAGCAACGGATCAAGGTGGTTGTCCGTCGAGCGAATGCTCCGTCGCAACGGGAATCGTGCGCGCGGCAGTGATAGAGGCGCTCAAAATTGGCTCCAAGAGGAGGAACGAGCCTGTAAGTCAAATATTGTGACTCGGCTGGCATCTGCCGCAGGACATCTGGACTCTGGAGTATTTCCGCCCGGCTAACCACTCAAATAACACCAGTACTGCCTCGATTCAATCGTGATAATATGCGATCCTCCGTGCCACCATCTGAAGTCACAAAGGTGTGTCTTCGTCTGCGACACCTTGTGCAAGAATGCGTGCCTTGCGAGATGGAGGGGAGCAAGGTGACCACGCCGCATAGCCGCATCATTACGCACAAGGTCATTCAGGCTGCGAAAGAAGCTGGGGGTCTCGAGAACCGAGGATGCGTTGTGAGTGGCCTTTGCCGTCTGTTGTTGTTCAATCAAAAACTCCCAAAAAAAAAAAAAAACAGAAAAAAAATTAACCCCCTTGTAGGTTTATTGCCTCTTGGTCAACCAGAGATGGTTCAAGCATGAGGCTGTCGTCGAGCTTTGGGATTCCGACCTACATAAGCTGCGAGCTGAAGCCTGCCAAGTCATCGCCAAAGCCTTGTAAGTATATATTCAGGCGCAATTCAATTGCCGAGGCCTGACGAAATGACTTTAGGATCGAATCGGAAGAAGACATCAACTACCTGCTGTACGAGGTTTTACTTCGCCGCTACTCGTACCTTGCAAAAACCGTTCCTACTCCACCCGTCAACGTCATCGAGAAAGCCGTCGACCTTCATGCTGTCCGAGTGATAGGCTCGTCCGGTTATCAGAAATGTATCAATTACCTGTGGCGGGGATGGCTCGTTCAAGACGAAAACGATCCCTCCGTCTTTGTTGACTACAAGGACAAGGATAACCCCAGCTTCCTCACTCACATGGATCCAGATCGCATGCGAGCTCCAAAAAACCAGAACGCGGCCCAACTCTTGTTATCTCTCATCTACCTCGTTCTCTATACTGCTGCCATCAATTCCGTCAACCCGTCTGGAGAGTTAGATGGGGCTGAGGTGGCAATGTACCTCTTCACCCTTGGATATATATGTGACGAAGTGATGAAAGTTTACAAGGCAGGCTATCGTATTCTTGGCTTTTGGAATGCCTTTAATGCCGTTCTGTATTCTTTCCTCACCGTCTCACTAGTATTCCGGATTATTGGCTTGACAGCATCCGATGGCTCCGAGCCCCGCGAGCACTATAGCAAACTGAGCTACAACATACTGGCATTTGTCGCACCGATGTTTTGGTGTAGGCTCATGCTGTATCTCGACAGTTTCAGATTTTTCGGGGCCATGCTTGTCGTGCTCAAGGTCATGATGAAAGAGTCCGTCATCTTCTTTGCTCTTCTGATTGTGGTCATCATTGGTTTTCTCCAGGCCTTTATTGGCCTGGATTTGGCAGAAGACAGTGTGGCAAGTGATGTTACATTTATCGTCGAATCTATGACGAAAGCTATCATGCAGAGTCCCGAATTTGACGGGTTCGAAGCTTTCGGACCACCCTGGGGCATCATACTATATTACTGCTTCACTTTTGTCGTCATGGTATGAAGCTGATTCTTCCCTCCATGCAATCACATGTTTACGGAATTGTGAGACTAATGGTCGCCGGCTAGATCATTCTACTGAATATCCTCATTGCGCTTTATAACTCTGCTTACGAAGATATTTACGAAAATGCTGACGACGAATTCCTTGCTCTGTTTTCTCAGAAAACGATGCAATTTGTAAGAGCTCCAGATGAGAATGTATACATTGCACCGTTCAATCTCGTGGAGATTGTCATATCCGCTCTTTTTGAGTGGTGGATGCCCAAGCGCACGTATGAAGTCATCAATGACTATGTAATGGCCTTTATATACTCGCCTTTACTATTGGTTTCGGCATATTTTGAGACGCGTGCAGCACATCGAATCCGACATAACAGATCGAGAGGAGACGAGGACGACGACGTTGTCGAAGAATGGGAGCAAATGACACACGAGATTGATATGGACGCCGAGGGTTGGACCAAGACATGTGATGCCGTGAAGCCAAATATGGAAGATGACCCGGCCGTCTTGGAAATTCGAAAATTGCGCTCCGAAGTTGACGAGTTGAGATTACTGATTGTGGAACTGAGCAATAGTGCCCGTGCCGCGACGACGCTCTCGGGCAAAAAGTCGACCGAGGGACAATCGTCTCCGAAGTCAGTGGATGCAGAGGCGGAGGAATGACATCAATCCTCGTCGGCAGGGAAGTACTTGCTGGGGTCTTCTTAGCTCGTGTTGGACCAACAAGCTTAATATAATGATGACCAGAGCTTTGGTGCATGTGTACTTACGGAAGAGCTTCGTTGTAAGCGTCCACATCCTTCTGCTCAAAGGTAACGAAGACCACCCTTTCGAGAACGCGGCCACGGTTATCCAGGAAATTTCTCACAGTCGCGCAAGCAACTTCCGCTGCGTTCCGACTGGGATAGCCATAGACGCCAGTGCTGATGCCGCTGAAAGCAATGGTCTTGAGCCCGTTTCGCGCCGCCAAATCTAGACTGCTCTCGTAGCAGCTCCGTAGGGCAGCCTCGCTCTTCTGGGGTTCGCGACTGCTGTAGACGGGGCCGACTGTATGGATGACGTGTTTGGCCGGCAGGTCATGTCCTCCAGTCATGACGGCATCGCCCGTGGAACAACCGCCGAGTGCCCGGCATTCAGACAGAAGCCCAGGCCCAGCGGCCCGATGAATGGCGCCATCAACACCGCCGCCACCGAGCAGGCTGTTGTTTGCCGCGTTTACGATGGCATCGAGCCCGAGTTTGGTGATGTCGCCTCGGATGAGGCCCACTCGGGAGTTGGCGGAAGACGACGGGAGAAAAGAAGAGGCAGGCGCCTTGGCAAGAGCTTGTGCCCGATAAAGCTGAGAAATCGTAGGAATGTCCGAAATGGCCTTGATTGATGCCATTTTCTTTCTTTCCTTTTTAGATCTGTTTGATGCCAACGAAATCGAACAGGGCAAAAAATTTGTTGAGGCGAGTAAGGGGGATGATGGACCAATAAAGTGTGCGCTTCACTGGCGGCTTGTTATTGTACGGGCTTTACTAACGGGAGACGTCATAGTTTTCGCTTCAATGGACTTTCCTTTTCTCTCCTTTATAATAAAAAAAAATCCGAAATTGAACGCAACAGGGAACTGTATTTCACTCAAGGCCAACGTGCATCTCTGCACAGCGAGATTTGAGCAAGCACCAAATGCATGTGTGTGCTTCGCCGGATGGTTCGCAAGGGGCGTATCGTGTACAAGATGCAGGCTGTCGGCCTGTCACGCTGACGGGACTATGTTGACGCTTTTACCTCCCGAGGACTTCCTTTGTCAGGATTCTTTTGCGTATGATATTTATGCAGGGAAAATAGATTGCTCAGCTTGACTTTTGATGGAATCGGGGTGTTTTCGTTGGGCAGGATTCGGAAACTTTTGGAGGATTAGCGGGTTCCATTCGATGTTGGCTAATTGATGGCTGTGAGGCTGTGAGGCTGTGGTGGCTGTGAGACTGTGAGACTGTGGTGGCTATGAGGCTGTGGTGGCTATGAGGCTGTGAGGCTGTGAGGCTGTGAGGCTGTGAGGCTGTGAGGCTGGGCACTCAAGCTGGGACGTTTGCCGTCTGGTCGGTGGGAGTCACACGGAGAGGGCGCAACGCAACGCCGCGAAGCAGACTGCTTATCGTCCATCCACTTCCACCCCGCCGCCATCATCAACGCCTTCTGAGTCACCGTCCTCCTGGACTCGAGCTGGTACTACTCGGGTGGATATATCGCAGCCGACTTGGCACTGCGCTCCATCTCGCACATCGTGCAAGACAACAAAGTTGTGTCAAAAGGCGCTGCTCAGAAAGCCAATCGATTACCAGACGCGACGCCCCTCACGTAGCGAACAATCCACGACAATGGCTGACGACGCAACGAAAAACATGGCCAAGCTTCAGCTTGACGATGTCACTGGCGAAATGGTCTCCAAGGCCGAGCTCAAGAAACGCCAACAGAAGCGCGCCAAAAAGGCTGCTCAAGAAAAGGCTCGCCTAGAGAAAGAGGCCGCCGGCTCAAGTCCCAAAACTACCACGCCGGCTCCCAAGCCAGAGGAAATCCCCATCGACCCCGAGGCAATGTTTAAGCAGGGATTTCTGGACGATGTCTACAAAGAGCGGCCCGTTAAAAATGTCGTGACGCGCTTCCCGCCCGAACCCAACGGTTACCTTCACATTGGGCATGCCAAGGCCATCGCCGTCAACTTTGGTTTCGCAAAGTACCATGGCGGTGTCTGCTACCTGCGCTTCGATGACACAAATCCGGAGAAGGAGGAGGAAAAATACTTCACGGCCATCCAGGACGTTATTGCCTGGCTTGGCTTCAAGCCCTACAAGGTCACTTATTCAAGCGACAATTTTGAACAACTCTACCAACTGGCTGAGAAGCTCATTTCTCAGGGCAAGGCTTACGTTTGTGCATGCGACGGTGCGTAGTCCCAAAGTACGAAAAATGTTTCGAAGCCCGCTCATTTTTTTTCTTTTCTTTTCTTTTCTTTTCTTTTTTTTTTTTTGCCCCCTTCCTGCATCACAGATACGCAGATCAAGCTTCAGCGAGGAGGAGAAAAGGGTGCCACACCCCGATACCGCTGCCAGCATGCCGAGCAAACGGTCGACGATAACTTGCAAAAATTCCGCGACATGCGTCAGGGAAAGTACAAGCCGAAGGAGGTGTTTCTGCGCATGAAGCAAGACATCACGGATGGCAATCCTCAAATGTGGGATTTGGCTGCGTACCGAATCAAGACCGACACCCCTCATCATCGGACTGGGTGGGATTGGAAGATTTACCCAACTTATGACTTCACCCACTGCTTGTGCGACAGTTTCGAAGGCATCACGCACTCTCTATGCACTACCGAGTTCATCCTAAGTCGTGTATCATACGAGTGGCTCAACAAGTCGCTCGAGGTATACGAGCCCATGCAACGAGAATACGGGCGCCTGAACTTGACCGGTACTGTCTTGTCGAAACGTAAGATTCTCAAGCTCGTAGAGGAAAAAATTGTGCGAGATTGGGACGATCCACGATTGTACACGCTCATTGGTATTCGCCGCCGTGGTGTACCACCTGGTGCGATTCTTGAGTTTGTCAATGAACTCGGCGTCACGACGAACATCACGACCATCATGATCCATAAATTCGAGCAGAGTATTCGCAAGTACCTGGAGAAGACTGTCCCTCGTTTGATGATGGTTCTCGATCCGGTTCCCCTGGTCATCGAAGACGCTGAGGCTTCGGATGTGATCCTGCCTTTTTCTCCAAAGGATCCCAAAATGGGATCGCACACTGTTCGGTTCACGCCTACTATATTTATCGACAGATCAGATTTCCGTGAAGTTGACAGCAAAGACTACTTCCGCCTGGCCCCGGGCAAAACAGTTGGCTTGCTCAACGCTCCTTACCCCGTCAAGGCAACCTCATTTACCAAAGACGAGACTACTGGAAAGGTGACGGAGATCCGAGGCGTGTTTGATAAGGAGACAAAGAAGGCAAAGACATATATCCAGTGGGTCGGTACGGAAGGATCGAAAACTGCCGAGGTTCGCATCCACAATGCGCTCTTCAAGTCGGAGAAGCCAGATGATGCAGAAGGCGGCTTCTTGAATGACCTCAACCCTGACAGTGAGGTTATATATCCCAATGCTGTCATCGAATCAGGATTCGACGAAGTCAAGCGCCGAGCACCATGGCCAGAAGCCGCCGGTGAGAGCGAGCTTGGTAAAGGCGGACCGGAAAGCGTTCGCTTCCAGGCCATGCGCGTTGCCTACTTTGTAAGCCCACATCCCGAACCTCGTCGCTCATTGATGACACTGAGGACATGCCGTCACTAACCGTTGTTTGAAACAGGCAATGGACTCTGATAGCACAGATGACAAACTTGTGTTCAACAGAATTGTGAGCTTGAAAGAAGACGCTGGCAAGAAGGCATGACTGTAGCGGACAGGATTGGCAGTAGAATGCCGGCGTTGGTGAGTGGCCAACAGAAAAAAGGAAGGAAAAAAAAAAAGACAGAGCCAGAAATACGTCAAGAGTCCTTTCCAGTCAGGGCCGTATACTCGGGAGTCAGCAGTGCTGAATGGGATGTGGCAAAGCACGTGTTGAGGACTCTCAAGCTCATAGAACATCTGGGCGTCTCCATGATGATGCCCAAGCGGATCAAAGACTTTTTCAGTGCACCTCGTACACCTCGTACACCTCGTACACCTCGTACACCTCGTACATCTCGTACATCTCGTACATCTCGTACACCTCGTCCTTTTCTACTTTGGTTGCTTCACGTATGGTATGGTATCGCCTCACACGACGCATTCTTGCCGATGCCGAGACTTTGCAGTTGAGACCCGGCGGCTCCCACCACGTGAAAGGTGTAGCGAGACTCGCACGGAGTCACCACGGCCGCCCGGTGGCAACACAAATGCTCGTGCTGCAACATTGATTCAAGGGGGCGCCGTAACGACTGTGCCACCAACTTAAAAATGCTGGCCAGTGCACTCGTGCACACGTGCACACGGGCATAGCGACGACTCACCGCCTTTGCTATCTTTCCCGATAAGGATTAGCGCGGTCCGATAAGGCTTGATAAGGCTTTCCCACCAGCCAAATGGAGGGGCAGGTGCGAATTTTTTTTTATCCATCCGGGATTTAGCGCTGCCCGCTCCCCAACGCAGAGTGCGAAGGGGTGAAGAAGCCGTCTGACGCCCAAGGACACATAAATCTACTAGTCCACCCTCTCCATAGCCTCCATATTTCTCCCCCCTCCACCTGCAGGTCCGCTCCGTTCCCTCTTCTTCCTTCATCTCACTTTTTTTGGTCGTCATCCTCCAAGACGGACCGTGGACTAGTCTTCCCCAAACAGTCCTCCTTCTTTCTTTGCCCAGTTGTTTCTTGGGTCCCTCGGAAGAACCCCGCCACCGATAGAAACCCTCCCAAAAAAGCCGCGATAGAGCAGAGTCGACCCCTCCATCGTCTCTGTGGGCTTTCACGATTCAAAACAAAAGACCTATCTTGTCTGGATAAACTGCGATAGACATTGAATCGTCTTCGGTCCCTGTCTCTTCCAGTTCGACGTCATCTATCGTCGATTCTTTTTTTTTTTCTTCTTTTTTTTCGCATTTAATACCCTCCAAAACGCCAACATGCCTTCCGAGAACGCTGAGTCAATCAAGGTTCTTGATGAGCTTTTCCAGAAGCTCACCGTCTCCAAGGAGGCGGCTGATATCAAGGAATCTGCCAACCAACTGGCCAGCTTCATCAACGGCCGTATCGAGGATCAGGATGTTCCCACCAAGTAGGTTCTGCCTCGTCTCGTCATCTGTTTGCCACTTCTGTTTTACTCAGTGACCCCACCGCTTCGTCTTTTTTTTTTTTTTTTTTTTTTTTTTTTTTTTTTTTTTTTTTTTTTTTT
>SRPV01000406.1:0-20350 GCA_018360135.1 Claviceps sorghi | reverse complement strand
ATATATAGCTTAATAAAAAGTAAAAGAGTTATAAGAAGTGCTCTTATATTAAAGCTATATAGAATAGTATAAGGCGCTAATATTACCTATATAGTAGGTACTATACTAAATATAATTACTAAGAAGTTATAAATTCTATAGATACTAATAATTATTTATATAGATTCTTTTTTATTATATAAATGCCTTATAAAGTTAGAAATAATAAAGAAAAAGAGGCTTATAATTAATATTATAGCCCTTTAATAGTTATATAAGTAGTAAGAGATTATAAAGATTTACTAAATTAATAAGAAAGATAATATTACAGATTTAATAATAAAGGTAATACTAAATAAGGCTTTTAAGGGCTTTATTAATATAAATAAGGCTAAAATATAAGTAGAAGGATAAGTTAAGAGGGAAGTAGCTTAATAAGTAGAATTAAAGGGGTTATATATATATATATATAGTGTTTTTTATAGTTAAAGCAGCTTAGAATTAGTTTAATATAAAGCTAACTAATTAAAGGCCTTTTTATAAAAGTAAATACTTTAAATTTTATTTATTTTTTAAGTTACTTTCTAGGTAATTTCTTTTCTTTAAAAAAGAGAGAATTTATAAGTGTTAGAATTGCCCCTTTATAAAAGAACCTTAGCATAGCTTAGTAGATTAATAAGAGCAAAAGTAGCGCTTCTATTAGGTGTATCTTTATAAATATAGGGCTACACTTAGGGGGAAAAGTGGGCTAATAATAACACTACTTTTCCCGCCTTTTCTAACCTTTTAAGCTAGCTTAAAACCTTTATAAACAAGCTAAATTAGACCCTTTTCTATCACCCCTTTTTATTACATGTAATACTAGCCAGACTAACAATTAGCTTAACCCTTCTCTATTCTTTTTTATTTAATTAAATTTTATACTACTTTTTATAAGCTACTATATCCCTTTTATATATATATTAGTACCTTAAGATTAAAGAGAGGCTGAGTTAAACTTATAAAGGTAAAGATAATACCTTTAATTACTTTATTCTCTCTTACTTACTTCTTTTAAGCTATAAGTACCTTTTTAACCTTTACTTTATATAAAAAGAACCTTTTTAGCTATAAATATAATTAAGCCTTAAGTTAGCTTTAAAGGGAAATAACTTATAAAAGAATAATTTTTACCTTACTTAATATATTTATAGTAAAGTTTAGTAGAGTTTATAATTAGATTAGCTATAGTATTATATTAAACCTAATTTAAATTTACTTACTTTTTTAATTAAAATAATATTTTATAATCTTTTTAAACTATATAAAATAGGGTTTATAAGGCTAAGTATAGGTAGTGCTCTTAAATAATATTAATCTTATACTAATATAAAACTAATAAAAGAACTTACTAGCTTTAAAAAAGGGTTATTTTTATTTCTTTTACTAAGTATCTTTTATAAAAAAGAGTTAGTAAAAATTAACTAAAGCTATAGTAGTTTTACTAAAATAGTATTAATTAAAGGGTAACTTATAAATAAAAGGGATAATTAAAAAGGAAAGAGAAAAAAGAAAAAGCTAAAGACTTAAAAAGAAAGCCTTTATTTATTTTCTTAACTACCTACCTTTATATAACCTTACTACTAAACCTTATAGCTATTAGCTAGCTACTTTACTAATTTAAACTAAACTCCTTAATTTAAATAAAGGCTAAGTTAATACCTTATTAACCTTAATATAACTTTAGATTCCCTTATATTACTATTAAACCTAACTTATTCTTTATTATTTAATAGCTTATACTAATTAAGAATAAGTAGAATAAGTAAGCCTAAGAGATTAATTAATATAGTTTAACTTATACTAATACTAACTTAAAACCTTATTAGCTTCTATTAGTTTTTTAAGATTACTACTAATTAAATATAAATCTTATTTATACCTAAACCTTTCTATCTTACCTTTTAGTAATTATTACTATACTTAGCTTAATAAGCAGCGCACCTTACTTTTATAGCTAAGACTACCCTAAGGCTTATATAAGCCTTAGTAAATATATAAATATATAGTATATAGGTTTTCCTCCCTATACTAAGGTTTTTCTTATATAAATTAGTAAGAGAAGGTACTAAATAGCAGCTGCTACTAGCCGTCTAAGGTAATTTAATAAATAAATAAATAAATAGCTTTAATAGCTATTTATAATCTTTAGCTTAGTATAAAAAGGTTACTAAACTTAGCCTTAATAATATTATATACCCTTTTTAATAAGGTATAATAGTATTTAACCTTCTCTACACTATTATAGGCTTTAATAGGGACTTTACTTATATTAATAGCTATTAACTATACTAAGTAGTAGAATTTTATAAAAGTAAATACTTTTTTAGTATTATAGATTATTTAGTTTAAAGGCCTAAAATATATCTTAATTTAATATTCTTTTAAAGCATTTTAAATATTATATATCTTTTACTTCTTTAAATTAAGGAAATATATAGCTTAAAATAAGGTTATAGCGTTAATAATATATAGAATAGGGTTATTATTAATTTAAAGAATATTAATAATAACTTTATAGTTAAATTTATAGTTCTTTTTTAATATAAATTTAAACTTATTAAGGGATTTACTATAAAGTTAATATTAATAGTATTTATAGGTTAGCTTTTTAATAATTTTTATAGTTATATTTTTGCTAGCTTATTATAGTAGTTAGCTTAGTTATATAATAAAAAAGTAACTAAAATAGTAGTAAAGTTAATAGATTTCTTATTTTAAAAGGTAAAAAACCTTAGCTTTATTAGCTTATAAAGTCTACTAAGAATATCCCTATTTATAGATAATTAAAACTTTTATTAATTCTTAAATTAATATATTTTTAATATTATTAAGCTTTACTTTTATTCTATTTATATCTATAATATAATATAGAAATAGTATTAGTAAGCTAAAAATATAAAAATTAATAATACTAAAGACTATTAGCACTTAAAGAATACTTAAAGATTTTACTAATTCTATATTAAAGTTAATAATATATTAATTTATAGCTTTAATCTTTAAGTAAGGCATTAACTTTATTAATACCTTTACTTAATTAAGACTAATAGTTAAAATATCTATAGCATTAATATTAGGTATAATTCCTTAGAATACCTTATTATTATATCTTTCTTTTAATATAAAGCACTAAGGGTTAGAGTTATTAGTATAGTTATAAGGCTTATCTCTTAATAAAGTATATTTAAAAGCATTATTCTTAAATATTTTTAAAAGTTAAAATCCTTTAAAAGTTAAGGTTTATAGTATATATATTAATAGCTTTAAAGCTAGCTTTATATTTATAATAAAGGTTATAGTAAAAAATTATATAAAGGTTAACTTTAAAAGGTTTTATTACTTTTTTTTTATAATAAAAAAGGTATTAATAGCTTACTAAGCTAAGTAGTTTTCTTTATTATCTTCTTTTAGTTTTTTATTACTATATTCCTTTAAAATACCTTTAAAAGCTTATAAAAAGGTATTATAGCTGCCTTTTATAAATAGTATTTTATAGTTTTTACTTTTTTACTACTTCTTCTTTATCTTTTACTACTTATACTTAAGGTAGTTAGTTAATTAGTAGCCTTATTTACTATAAATAAAGTATTTATAAGGAAAATATAACTTTCCTTACTTTTATATAAAAAAATAAAACTTATTTACTTAGCTATAGTAATAGTTTATAAAGTAAGCCTTATTATAATTACTTAAATTACTTATTTTTATAATTTATTACTATAAGTTAATAGTTTTATTAACTTTTAAGCATTTTCTAAGGTCTTTAAGCACTTTTTTAAAGGTTAATATATAAATAAAAAGTGCTAATTTATACTTAAAAATACTATTAATAGCTATAATAAGTTAACTTTAAAGCTTTATATTAATTATATTTAGTAGTAAGAGGCTATAATAAATTTTCTTAAGTTTAGTAATAAAAAGCTTAAAGTATTATAACTTAATTTTATTAAGGTTATTAATAATAATTTTACTAAAAGTAAGTTTATTTTATTTAATTTAGTAAAATTACTAATTACTTTCTATTTTAAAGTAATTTTTTATATAAGTTATAAGCTTATAAATAATAAAAATCTACTTAAAAGTGTATTAAGGTAAAAGGTAAAGGTATCTTTTATAAGTATTATTAAGAAAGCTTAAGGCTAAACCTTTTATAAAATATTACTTCTTATATATATATTAGTAAAGATATTAACCTTTAAGGTAAGAAAGTTATATATCTTACTACTATATTTATTTTTCTTAATATATCCCTTAATAAGGTCTCTTAAAATTTAATAGATTTACTTATTTATAAAGTTATTAAGAGTAAATATTTATAAGTTTTCTTATAAGTTTTATCTCTTTTATTAGTTATTAAAGTATTAACTTTATTAGCTTTTAATAGGTTTTAGCTATTCTTTAGGTTATTTAAGATAATATACTTAACTTTATAGTTTAAAGGGTTTTTAAAAGCTTTTTTTTAATAAAGAGAAAGCTAAAAGGACTCTTTTAGCTTATAAAGTATAAAAAAGAAGCTTTTATATATATTATATAGCTATATAGGGTTTTTATATATTTTATAAGCTAATAAAAAGGTTTTATATACTTTACTTTTTTAAAGGGGGATTTTATATATTTTATATAAAGGAAAATAGTAAGTTAAGGAATCTTTAGTTAATTTTCTTATTAGTAAGCTCTTTTAACTTAAAAAAGGACTTAGTAACCTTAGCTTATATACCTTTACTAAGCTTAACTCTTTAGTTTTAAAGAATATTTCTTAAAGCTTTTTAAATTAAAGTATTAATTCTTTTAAAGTTAAGGAATTTTTAATCTTTAAAATCCTTTTAAAAGTTATAAATTATTTACCTTAGGCTTTAGTTTTTATTATAGTATAGCTAAATATAATATATAAATATATTATTAAACTTAATAAAAGAAGTAGTATAAAGGTTAGCTAAGTTATCCTAAGTATACTCTTAGTTAAGTAAAATTATATTATAAAAGCTTTTAATAATACTTAGTATAGTATTAGAATATAAGTGTTTTAATTCTATAATTAAGCTAAAATTAAGGTTTTTTTAATCTTACTTTTATAATATCCTTTAAAAAGGGTTTTTCTTTTATAGTTATATTATAGTATTATATTTATTAATTAGCTTAGTTAAAGAAGAAACTTAGTTTTTACTTTAAAGGCTAGGAAGTAAGAAATTAAGGGTTTTTATTATAATAAATAATAAAAATAAAGGTTTTTTTATATAATAATTAGTAGTAGTATCTAAGATTATAAAAGTTATTATTATAAGAAAGGTCTTTTTCTTTTATTAATAAAAAATAGTTATATAAGTAAAACTTAATCTTAAAAAGTCTTTTAAAAAGTATAAAAATTCCTTATTTATAATATAGTAATAGAACCTAACCTTATAAAAGGTTTTTTAGAAGCTATCTCTTTAAATAACCTTATAAATCTATAGTTTTATAACTATTAATTAATATTAGTTTAGCTAATATTATATATAATAAAAAAGGTAATAGAAAAGAGTTTAATTTAGCTTATTTTATAAAGGTTTTAAGCTAGCTTAAAGGGTTAAAAAAGGTAGGAAAAGTAGTGTTATTATTAGCTTACTTTTCCCCTTAAGTGTAGCCTTATATTTATAGAGATACACCTAATAGAAGCGCTGCTCTTACTCCTATTAATCCGCTAGGCTATGCTAAGGTTCTCCCGTAAGGGGGCAATTCTAACATTAACTAATATTATCTACTATAAAATAAATATAAATATACCTTTTTAAGCTATAACACCCTTTTAACTTTTATAACTTAATAGTAACTTAGGTTTATTACTCTTTAAAGTAAAATAATATAATAAACCAAAAAAAAATTTTTGCGAATTCGCCTGCACTATAATAGCGCTGTAGAATCGACTTTAATCCGCTTAAAAAGTTAATAAAAAGATTTGCCTTACCTATTTACCCCCCTCCCTAATAGTATATTAAGCTTAGAGCGTAGGAGTGGTAGGTAATATAATAAATATTATTATAAATAGTAGGAATTATAGCCTCTTTTAAAGTTGCTATAACCCTCTTATTAATTTAGATAGAATTATATTTAGTAACTAAGTTAATCCTAAGTTTAATATAATATAAGACTAAGTATTAGTATACTTATAACTAAAATATAATAAAATTGCTAAATTAGTATTATCTTTTTTACTAAAAGGGCTTTAAAATATTATTCTATATATTATTAATATAGAAACTATATAAGCTTAATAGAAGGCTATAACTTACTTTTACTTAATACTTAAGAATTTAGTAATAACCTTTACCCTTAAAGTAATAATTAAAAAAGTAATTAAAAAGGTACTTTAACCTAAAACTATAATAGAAATATTATAAGTAAGAGTTATAGCTAATAGCTTATTTACCTATCTCTCTATTATAATAGCCTAACCCCTTACTTTTATAGCAGTCCTCTTATATATTTATTATAAAACTATTATAAAAAAATAAGGTATTAATAATATAGCTAAAAGCTATAGCTTAAAAGAGATTATTAATACTATTAATAAAGCTATAAATAAAAATATTATAATAGTAGTATACTACCTTTATAGTAAAGATATAGTAGTTACCTTTAAGAAAATAGCTAAGGCTTATATAAAAAATACTACTTAGGTTTAAACTATATTTAAGCTAAAAGTAATACTAAACTATTAAGTATTTAGTATTATTATTAAAGGCTTCCCTATTTACTATATTTAAAATATTATAAAGGAAACTATTATAAGTAACTTAGTTAATACTAATAAATATATAATTATAAGGATAGTAGCATAGAAACTATATAAAACCTTTATATAAGCGCCCTTAATTATAAGCGTTAATAATATTAATATAGCTAATAAACTATACTATAGTAAAATTATATATAAAGCAGAAATATTTAAAGCTAAACTCTATAATAAAGCCCTTTACCCTTACTAATACTACTAATACTTTAAATATAGCTATATAATAGTATACTATATATTAGCTTTATACTATAGCTATTATATAGCTATCTAATATAATAATAAAAATAACTACTTAGCTTTTATAAAAGTAATATAAGAATACTATATAAACTACTTAAGTCCTTACCTAATATAATTAAAGAGCTATAAAACCGCTAATAAGCAATAAGCTAAGGCCTATACTATATACCTAAATTAGCTTAATGCCTTTACTACCTTAGCTAAGCTAAAAACTAAAGGATAAACTAAAGTAATAAAAAGTAAAAGAAGATTAGCTAGCTCTATACTTTTTTATAAGGTATTGCTATAAAAATATATTAGCTACCTATAAAGTAGCTGCTTAATAATAGCTAATAAGGACTCTATTACTATACTACCCTTTTTTTACCTAAAAAAAGCTATTAAAGCTTTTTTATAAAATTATAGTAGTTTTATAGTAAAGGTGCTATTAATAGAAACTAACACTCTTTTTAATTAATAAATATAATTATATAAGTTATATACTAAAATATATAAAAGAAAACCTACTTAGTTTATATAGCCCTTAAAGCTTAGCTTAAAACTAATATAGTTATACTTTAAAAACTTAATAAAAGTAGTAAACTACCTTTTAACCTAAGTCTTAGACTTTATTAATTAATAGCTTAAAGCAACTATATAGCTATATATATTTACTACTACTATAGTTTTAAGTTATAAATAATATAGGTAGGCACTAATTAATATATAATTATATTATAGAACACTAATATATATTTAATTTACTCCCTTAACTATAAATAAAATTAAATATCCCTTTTTTATACACTCTTAAAGGAGCTTATATAGCTTTATAGCATTTTTATTAAGGACTTTAACTAATACTATTTATTATAAAACTACTATAAATATATATTACTAAGAAGCAAAATATTACTTATAGTTATAAAGTAGTAATAGCTTAAACTTACTATACCTTAAGAGGAAATAATATAAAGAACTTAAGGCAAAAGGGATAGCACTATTAATTATATATAAGTATTTATAAATATAGTATTATAGTTTCTAAGAGAGTATAACCTTATTAATTCTAACTATATACTATAGCTTATCTATATTAATACTAAAAACACTAACCCTTTATTTATAAAATACTAATTTAAATAGTATTATATAAATAAAAACCTTATATTTATTAAGGTAGTATACTAGCTTTATCTTAATAACTTTCTTTTCTCTTTAATATATATAAGCTATATAGATATATTTATAAAATAGCTTATAATAGAACTTTATATTATTACTATAACTATAATACTAAAAGGGCCTTATATTAGTCTTTATATATAACTATAATAGAACTTTAAGATAAAAAAGGTAGTTTAAGATACTTATAAAACTTAAAAATAATAGTACTACTAATATACCTTAGTAAATTAAGAGACTATATTTAAGGTAGTAGTGTATTAAGATTATATTATATATAATAAGTAATATAGCTTTTAGTAAAGGGTAGTAGTAAAAGTAATAGTAAGTAAAGGGAGCCTTTAAAAGCTTAAATAATAAGCTAAATTAAAAAGTAAACTTTTACTAAAAACCTAATAGGTCCTACCCTTATACTAAAATATAAGTAAATCCTAAATACTATAATATACTTATTAAGGTAAAGCTAAAGCTTTTTTTAATTAGTTTTTCCTAATATTTATAGTAAAAATAAACAACCTTTTAAATAATCTTAGCACCTACCTTAATTTTATAGCGTTTCTTAATAAGAATAAATTTATAATAAATAAGATTTATAATATTTTTAAATAGCTACTAAACTAAAAAGCATTTAAACTTAATAAGCTCTTAATTAAGTTTTTAAAGGTATATAGTAAACCTTTAGCTTATACTTTAGCTACCCTTTTTAATATATATTACTAAGCTAAATACTACTTAAAACTATTCTAAAAAGCTAAGGTAGTTATCTTATATAAGCCTAAAAAAACCCCTTTAAAAATATAATATATAAAAGTATAGTATTTTATTTCTCTTTTAAATATAATAGGTAAAATCCTTAAAGTAGTAGTAGTAGTATAGATTACCTTTATATTTAAAAAGAAAGGCACCCTTCTTAATTTTTAAATAAGTAATAAAGTAAACTACTTTATTAAGGTAGCCTTTAGTATTTTAGTAAAAGCTATAAAAATAGTATAGTACTATAGTAAAACTATATTACTCTTTTAACTAAATATCTCTATAGCCTTTAATATAATTTACTATAAATAACTAATATATATAATACTTACTATTAAATTACTTATATAAATAGTATAGTAAGCCTAAGCCTTTACTAATAAATAAAAAGCCTATTTAATATTTAAAGGTAAAATAGCTACTACTTAATCTATACCTATAAGAGTTTTATAAAGGTCCCTTATATCCTTAATATTATTTTTATTATATATTATACCCTTATATAAAAAACTTAAAATAGTTTACTTTACTTTAATCCTTAAATTCTTAAATAATATAAATATTCTAGTATATAAATATATAATAGAAGAGATATAAAAATACCTTAAAACTATATAAAAGGTTTATTAAAAATAGTTTTAAGAATCTAACCTTTAATTCTATCCTTAAAAAAGTAAACTTATTTATTTTACTAAGAAAAGATAACTAAATATAATATAGGTTTAGCTTAGTAATGCTATAATTTAGCTAATATAAGCTATATACTTTTTAAAAGTTTAAGTATACTATAAGCTATAGTAGAAGGTATATTAAAAATAACTTATTAAAAAGCTTATATACTAATAGCTAGCTTTTACTACACTTATAATATTTATATAGGGGTGCTTACTATAGAAATTAAAACTCCTATATATATAAGTTATATAAAGCTTTATTATATATAGTATTAGTGTATACTATACCCCTATTAAATAAGGTAATATAGCTAAAGGTATTATAAAGGTATTTATTATAAAATAAATTAAATGCCTTTAAGTAATATTAGGTGCCTATAAGGCAATACTATAAACCTTACTTAAGACTAAGATAGTAGTACTACCCTTTAACCTTTACCTTAACTACTAAGTTTAGTAATACTATAAATATATTAAAATAAATAGTATAGTAATAAGGATTTATATTATATATACTATAGTTATAATATACCTTTACTATTAAGCAACCTATTAAAAATAAATATAAGTTATAAACTATAAGCTATTTCTAAACTGCCTCTCTCTTAATTTTAAGGCCTTTAATTTAAGCTAAAAACTAAAAAAAGAATAGAAAGATAAATAGTATAAAAATAAAACTAAAGCCTTTATCTATAATTTATACTAAAACTAGTATATAGCTAAATAAAACCTTAACTTTTATTTTAAAGTAAAAATTATTTAACTTTACTACTATTTTACTAAGTTTAAATTAATAGCTTTTATTTAAATATATATAAAAAAAATTAGCCTTAATTGCTTTTTTTATAACTATTATATTCCTAAGGTAGAATTATTAATATACTACTATTAAAGTAAAAAGGAGAACTACTAATATTTAATTATATAATGCCTAAAATATAACTACCTTTAATTAATAAGCGCTAAAGTAAAACTAATATAAAACTAAAGGAATATTTATATAGCTCTTAACTTACTTAAATTAGTAAAATACCTTACCTAATAAATACTTAATATTAGCTAACTCCTTTAATACTACTTAGCCTTTATACTTTAAAAAAGATAAGAAATTAACTATATAAAGGAGAATAAGGCTTAAGGTAAACTTAGTAAAGAGATAAAGGGAATATAGGTAAAAAGAAGCTTATATAATTATTATATAAAGACTAATAACTATAAATAAATATAAAAGGGTAGTAAGGGGGGGGCTATATTAAGACTAAGCTATAGCTACTTAATTTATTTATTTATAAAAATTATAAAGTAAAAAGGAAAATAGCTATTAAAGACACTTTAAATACCTTAAAGGCAGCTTTAAGGGTGCCCTTAGATTCTACTATAGCTTTAAGTTACCCCTTTTTTCTCTTCTTTTAAACCCCCTCTCTTTTTACTTATTTTACCTTTATTCCTTATCCCTTTCCCTCTCTCCTTATTATTTTTAGCTAGGTTCTCTCTTATAATTACTATAGCTACTATTACTAATAAGGTATTAGTTTACTCTATAGCTATAGCTAAATGTTTTATATAGCTTAGTATATTTTATTTAAAGCTTTTAAAGACTACTTTAGTAATAGTAAAGGTTTAACTTATACTTAGCTTAGTATTAACTAAATACTAAGTAATCCCTTAAACCTTCTTATATACTTTAAACTATAATATATTAGCTAGATAGGGATAAATATAGAATTAAACTAAACTTATATTAAATAAGGACTTTAGATTATCCTTATCTTTATTATTATAAGTTACTTAAAAATTAAGAAAAGCTTATACCTTTATTTAATAAAAGATATATATAAGTAAGAGCTACTTTAGTTAGAGATTATACTAAACTTAAAGTAAACTAAAATAACTTACCTTATTATAATTATACTTTATTATATAGTATTTAAAATAAAAACTATTAGTGCCTAAATAATTAGTAGCTATAATAAACCTAAAGGGGGCCTAAAAGGGAACTTACCTTTCTAATTATAGCAACTTTTTCTTAGATTTTTTATTTATATAATATAAGAATTATAAAGCTATTACTACTAAGGGCCTTAAAGGGGTTAGTATTAAAACTAAGCTAAACCTTAAGATAACTTACTAAGCTTTAATTAGTTTATTAAGGTATAGTTTTCTTTTAAAATTATTAGTAAAACTAAAGACTTAAACTAAGCTTATATTAAAAACTAAAGAAAAAAGGAAAGGGCACTTATTAATTTAAGCTTTTACTATAAAAAAGAAGAAAAAAAAGAGGTCCTTAAACCTAAGAGAGAGGGGCCCTACTTATAAAAAAAGACTTAACCCCTTAAATTACTTATTAGTAAGCTAATTCTAATTAAAAAATTAAAAAGTAAAAATATAAAAGTATAATAATATTAATAAACTTTTACCCTAAACCTAAACTAAACTCTTAGCTTATTTATACTAAATTAATAACTATATACTAAATTAGTAACTATATTTCTAATTAAGTAAGTTTAATAATATATTACCTAATATAGAACTACTATATAATACGTTCTAAAAGTGTTAAATAAGCAACTAATATAGACTTCTATTAGCTTTAAACTAGACTACACTTAGATATCTTTAATATATATTTAAACTATATGTCTTTAATATATAAATTATATATACCTACTATATTAATCTCTCCTTAGTTTTTTTAGCAATTATAGCTGCTAACTTAGCTAATAATATACTATATTTTACATACTAAAACCGCTAAGGTCTTATATAAAGGCCCTAATTATAGGCTAATATATAGTAGTATATAGGTTTTTCTCCCTACTCTAAGGTTTTTCCTATATAGTAAAATAAGCAAAGGTACTAGAAAGTAGCTCCTAGAGCTATCTAGTGTAATTTAATAATAATAATATAATAAACCTAAGGCTAAAAAAGTAGTATAATTAACTATACTTAAGCTACCCTTAACTTACTTATTAAGTTTATTAGTAGCTTTAATTTAAGTAAGTTTAATTATATTCTATAGCTTATTTATATTAAAATAGAAATATACTAACTAAAAAATAAAGATCTTAAGTTTAGCTAAGTATTATGTTAACCCTAAAACCTACACAACCCTCTAATACACTTAACTCTACAATCTATAGAGGCTGCTACACTATTAGTAGCAGACCTTAGGATTTATAGAGTTAAATACGTAAAGGGTGTAGAAAATAATCTTAAAAGCAGAATTATTATATAATTAAATAGTTTATTTAGCTAAAAATAATAACTAAGACTCTTATCTTTTTATATAGCTCTCTTTTACCTTTAGTTATAATAGAGAGCCTCCCTTAAAAATACTATAGCTCTTTTCTCTCCTTTATAATAATAACTAATATAGTAATAAGCTTAATTTTAGTCTTAAATTATAGGTCTCTTTCTAATTAGAAGATTTATTATATTTACTTTATAATAATAGTAAGCGTTTTTAATTTAGAAGCTTATATAATAGTAAGGTATATAAGAAAAAGGGAATATAATAAAGATTTTATTTTAATATTTTAATATTTTAAATAGGCGTAAAAATATACTATAAAGTATAAAGAAAAGCTATAAAAAACACTCTTTACTTATACTTTTCCCCTTAATTAAATAGTTAGGCCTACCCTTACTTAGTTGTAACTGTATCTCGCGCTATAGCTACATCGGTCTCCCAACTAATTTGCCCCAACACAGTATTTATAAATAATAATATAATATTTAGTAAGGCTATATATTAGCTTTACTATAATTATTTTAAAAAGCTACTAAATACTCTTAAAGAGATTAATTTATTTATAAACTAGCTAATAAGTAAGCTTTAGTAAATTACTAAAATATTAACTTTAAAAAACCCTTAAGGTAGGCTTTACTAATAGCTATAGTAAAATATAAGAGTTAAGGAGGTAGTTTAAGAAATAAAAAGAGCTTAATACTAATAGTAAGTAACTAAAACTAATATAAACTAATAAACTATTACTAAAATAGCTAAAACTTAATTTTAAGTAGTATATAAAAAGTAATATAATACTTAAAGATACTTTACTTAGTTAGTAACTATTAAGTAGCCTATTTTATAGAAATTAAAATAATAGATATAACTTTATAATAGCCTCCCTTTTAATACCTAATAAGTACTAACTCTACTTTAAGGTAAGGGCAATATAATTTTATAAGCTTATTTTTATAGTAAAAAAGTAGTAGTATTTATAAAATAGTTTCTCCCTTTATTTTATACCTATATTAATAATATATTATAAGCTATATATTTCCTTAATTTAAAGAAGTAAAAGGTATATAATATTTAAAATGCCCTAAAAGAATATTAAATTAATATATATCTTAAGCCTTTAAACTAAATAATTTATAATATTAAAAAAGCGTTTACTTTTATAAAATTCTACTACTTAGTATAGTTAATAGCTATTAATATAAATAAAGTCCTTATTAAAGCCTATAATAGTATAAGAAAGGTTAAATACTATTATACTTTATTAAAAAGGGTATATAATATTATTAAGGCTAAGTTTAGTAACCTTTTTATACTAAGCTAAAGGTTATAAATAGCTATTAAAGCTATTAATAACTCTATTAAACTTAATAGTTTTATACTAACCCTATTAGTATTTAGAATATATTTATAAATAATAATAGAATTAGCCTTAAGCCTCTTAATAACTTAAAGAGCTATAATTCTTTATAAAGCTATTAATAAAGCTTATAAATGCCTTATAAAGTAGCAACTTTATAATATATTATATATAAGGAATAAGCTAAATACTTTCCTAACCTATAAGCTATTATTATAATCTAATATAAAGGTATAGTATAAGAAAGGTAGTTAATATAGTTTTTATAAATTACTAGCTATAAATAATAAGACTTATACTATAGTAATACTTAATAGCCCTATAAACTTTTAAAATATAGTTATAAAGCCTTATATAATAGAACTAACTAATAATAATAGAGTTATTAATATATTAAAAGAGAAGAAAAATAAGAAAAAAATAAAGATAAATAAAGAAAAGAAAAAGATAAATAAAAAAGAGAAAGAACTTTATAAAAGAATAAAGTTACTTTTAATATAAGCTAAAGGAACTATAATAGTATTACTTATAAAAAAGGGAAGGGGATAACTAAAAAAGGTATTTATAGTAATAATTATTATATTAAGAATTTTAAGAGATAATATTAAGGAGATAATAAATATATTTATTATTAAGGTACCTATAATAATAATTACTATAAGTAAAAGGTAGTTTAAAAGTGCCTTTTATATACTTATAGTAATTACTATTATAAAGAAATTGTTGGAATTGCCCCCTTACAGGAGAACCTTAGCAAAGCCTAGGCGGATTAATAGAAGCAAGAGCAGCGCTGCTATTAGGTGCATCCTTATAAATATAGGGCTGCACTTAGGGGGAAAAGTAGGCTAATAATAATACTACTTTTCCTACCTTTTCTAACCTTTTAAGCTAGCTTAAAACCTTTATAAATAAGCTAAATTAAACCCTTTTCTATTACCCCTTTTTATTATATATAATACTAGCTAAACTAATACTAATTAGTAGTTATAAAACTATAGATTTATAAGGTTATTTAAAAAGATAGCTTTTAAAAGACCTTTTATAAGGTTAGGTTTTACTACTATACTATAAATAAGGAATTTTTATACTTTTTAAAAGACCTTTTAAGGTTAGGTTCTATCTATATAATTATTTTTTATTAATAAAAGAAAAGGACCCTTTTTATAATAATAACTTTTATAAACTTAAATGCTACTATTAATTATTATATAAAAAGACCTTTATCTTTATTATCTATTATAATAAAAACCCTTAATTTCTTACTTCCTAGCCTTTAAAGTAAAAATTAAGTTTTTCCCTTAACTAAGCTAGTTAATAAATATAATACTATAATATAATTCTAAGAGAAAGACCCTTTTTAAAGGATATTATAAGAGTAAGAAAACCTTAATTTTAGCTTAATAGTAGAATTAAAATACTTATATCTTAATACTATACTTAGTATTATTAAAAGCTTTTATAATATAATTTTATTTAACTAAGAGTATGCTTAAGATAACCTAGCTAACCTTTATACTACTTCTCTTATTAAGCTTAATAATATATTTATATACTATATTTAGCTATACTATAATAAGAACTAAAGCCTTAGGCAGATAATCTATAACTTTTAAGAGGATTTTAAAGATTAAGAATTCCCTAACTTTAAGAGAATTAATACTTTAATTTAAAGAGCTTTAAGAGATATTATTTAAGACTAAGGAATTAAGCTTAGTAAAGGTATATAAGCTAAGGTTACTAAGTCTCTTTTTAAGTTAAAAGAGCTTATTAATAAGGAAATTAACTAAAGATTCCTTAACTTACTATTTTCCCCTATATAAAATATATAAAAATCCTCTTTTAAGAGAGTAAAGTATATAAAACCCTCTTATTAGCTTATAAAATATATAAGAACTCTATATAGCTATATAATATATATAAGAGCTCCCTTTTTACACTTTATAAGCTAAAAAAGTCCTTTTAGCTTTTCTTTTACTTTAAGAAAGCTTTTAAAAGCTCTTTAAACTATAGAGTTAGGTATACTATTTTAAACAACCTAAAGGATAGCTAGAACCTATTAAAAGCTAGTAAAGTTAATACCTTAATAACTAATAAAAGAGATAAAACCTATAAGGAAACTTATAAATACCTACTTTTAATAACTTTATAAATAAGTAAATCTACTAAATTTTAAGAGACCTTACTAAGGGATATATTAAGAAAGATAAATATAGTAGTAAAATATATAACTTTATTACCCTAAAGGTTAATATCTTTACTAATATATATATAAGGAGCAATATTTTATAAAAGGTTTAGCCTTAAGCTTTTCTAATAATACTTATAAAAGATACCCTTACTTTTTACCTTAATATACTTTTAAGTAGATTTCTATTATTTTATAAGCTTATAACTTATATAAAGAATTACTTTAAAATAGAAAGTAATTAGTAATTCTATTAAATTAAATAGAATAAACTTACTTTTAGTAAAATTATTACTAATAACCTTAATAAGATTAAGTTATAATACCTTAAGCTACTTATTACTAAACTTAAGAAAATCTACTATAGCCTTTTCCTACTAAATATAGTTAATATAAAGCTTTAATATTAGCTAATTATAGCTGCTAGTAGCGTTCTTAAGTATAGATTAGTATTTTTTATTTATATATTAACTTTTAAAAGAGTGCTTAAAGACCTTAGAAAATGCTTAAGGGTTAATAAAACTATTAATATATAGTAATAGATTATAAAAATAAGTAACCTAAATAACTATAATAAAGCTTACTTTATAAACTACTGCTATAGCTAAGTAAATAAATCCTATTTTTCTATATAAAAGCAAGGAAAGTTATGTTTTCTCTATAAGTATTATATTTATAGTAAATAAGGCTGCTAGTTAACTAACTACCCTAAGTATAAGTAGTAAAAGGTAAAGGAGAAGTAGTAAAAGAGTAAAAACTATAAGACGCTACTTATAGAAGGCAGCTATAATGCCTTTTTATAAGCTTTTAAAAGCGTTTTAAAGGAATTTAATAATAAAGAACTAAAAGAAAATAATAAGGAAGACTACTTAGCTTAGTAAGCTATTAATGCCTTCTTTATTATAAAAAAAGAGTAATAAAACCCTTTAAAGCTAACCTTTATATAATTTTTTACTATAACCCTTATTATAGATATAAAGCTAGCTTTAAAGCCACTAATATATATACTATAAACCCTAACTTTTAAAGGATTTTAACTATTAAAGATACTTAAGAATAATACTTTTAAATATACCTTATTAAAAGATAACCCCTATAATTACACTAATAACTCTAACCCTTAGTGCTTTATATTAAAGAAAAGATATAGTAATAAGGTATTTTAAGGAATTATATTTAATACTAATGCTATAAGTATTTTAACTATTAGTCTTAACTAAGCAAAGGCACTAATAAAGTTAATGCCTTACTTAAAGATTAAAGCTATAGATTAATACACTATTAACTTTAGTATAGAATTAGCAAAATCCTTAGATATCCTTTAAGTACTAATAGTCTTTAGTACTATTAATTTTTATATTCTTAGCTTACTAACACTGTTTCTATACTATATTATAGATATAGATAGGATAAAAGTGAAGCTTAATAATATTAAAAATATATTAATTTAAGGATTAATAAAAGTCCTAATTATTTATAAATAGAGACATTCTTAGTAAACTTTATAAGCTAATAAAGCTAAGGTTTTTTACCTCTTAAAATAAGAAATTTGCTAGCTTTACTGCTATTTTAGTTACCTTTCTATTACATAACTAAGCTAACTACTATAATAAGCTAGTAAAGATATAACTATAGAAATTATTAAAAAACTAACCTATAAATGCTACTAATATTAACTTTATAGTAAATCCCTTAATAGGTTTAAATTTATATTAAAAGAGAACTATAAATTTAACTATAAAGTTATTATTAATATTCTTTAAATTAATAATAAACCTATTCTATATATTATTAATGCTATAACCTTGTTTTAAGCTATATATTTCCTTAATTTAAAGAAGTAAAAGGTATATAATATTTAAAATGCTTTAAAAGAATATTAAATTAATATATATTTTAGGCCTTTAAACTAAATAATCTATAATACTAAAAAAGCATTTGCTTTTATAAAATTCCGCTACTTAGCATAGTTAATAGCTATTAATATAAGCAAAGTCCCTATTAAAGCCTATAATAGTATAGGGAAGGTTAAACGCTATTACGCCCTATTAAAAAGGGTATATAATATTATTAAGGCTAAGTTTAGTAACCTTTTTATACTAAGCTAAAGGTTATAAATAGCTATTAAAGCTATTAATAACTCTATTAGACTTAATAGTTTTATACTAACTCTACTAGTATTTAGAATGTATTTATAGATAATAATAGAATTAGCCCTAAGCCTCTTAATAACCTAAAGAGCTATAATTCTTTATAAAGCTACTAATAAAGCTTATAAATACCTTATAAAGCAGTAACTTTATAATATATTATATATAAGAAATAGGCTAAATACTTTCCTAACCTATAAGCTACTATTACAATTTAATATAAGGGTATAGTATAAGAAAGATAGTTAGTATAGTCCCTATAAGTTGCTAGCTATAAATAATAAGACTTATACTATAGCAATATTTAATAGCCTTATAGACTTTTAAAGTATAGTTATAAAGCTTTATATAATAGGACTAACTAATAATAATAAGGTTATTAGTATATTAAAAGAGAAAGAGAATAAAAAAGAGATAAAGGTAAATAAAAAAGAGAAGGAGGTAAATAAGAAAAAGAAGGAACTTTATAAAGGGATAAAGTTACCTTTAATATAAGCTAAAAGGGCTATAATAGCACTATTTATAAAGAAAGAAAGGGAATAACTAAAAAAGGTCCCTATAGTAATAATTACTATACTAAGGATTTTAGGAGATAATATTAAGGAGATAATAAATATATCTATTACTAAGGTCTTTATAATAATAATTACTATAGGTAAGGGGTAGCCTAAAGGTACCCTTTATATACTTATAGTAATTACTACTATAAAGAAATAGTATTATTATAAGGTTCCTATAGTAATAATTATTATAGGTAAAGGGCAGCCTTAAGATGCCCCTTAAGTACCTATAATAATTAATACTATAGAGAACTACTATTTTTAGTATAATTATATTATTTTTTAAGGGAGGTGTAAAGGGCTTATAGTAAATAATACTATAGGTTAGTAAGTTATAAACTAAAAAGGTAAGGGATATTAGGATAATATCCCTTATATTAGTTTACTATAGGTATAATTAGTAAGATAAGAAGGTATTAAATATATTATATACCCCTCCCTTATTAACTTTAAGACACTACTATAGTAAAACCTAAAAAAGAGAGGTATATAAAAAAAGAAAAAAAGGAAGGTATTAGGAAATAAAACTAAGTAAATAGTAGCTACTATATATATTAGTAATAGCTATAAAGATAATACTAAGGATTTTACTTTTTTAACTACTAAGAAAAAGGATAATTTTTAGCTTATAGTAAACCTTAAAAAGAAAGGTAAAATAACTAATAAAGGCAAGCCCTTTACTAAGTCTAATAAGAAAGAGATTAATGCCCTATTATCTTATAAAGTCTTTAGATTTATTACTTTTAACCTAAAAAAATATAGAAATTACTACCTTTTTAACTTTTATATAGTTTAAAAGGTAAAAGGAAAAAGCACTAATAAGCCTTATAAAAAATTAAGGCTAGTAATTTAAGGGTATAGTAATAGAGGAAAAGATATAATTTTTATATAGTTACTAATAATTTAATAAGCTAGCTAATAACTTATTATAGTATTAGCACTATTATTAGCAAAAGAGAATATCTTCTTATAGGTT
Source organism: Claviceps sorghi (assembly GCA_018360135.1). Lineage (NCBI taxonomy): Eukaryota > Fungi > Ascomycota > Sordariomycetes > Hypocreales > Clavicipitaceae > Claviceps > Claviceps sorghi. Next base: position 251 of record SRPV01000406.1, on the reverse strand, counting down.
TAAGATATTATATAAGCTTATATATAGTCTTAAACTATACTTAATAGGCTAATTATTATAAGGTTGCCTTAATAAATTACTTATTTATATTTTGCTAATATAATTATAAAAGTAATTAAGCTACTCTATAGAATAGCTAAGGTAGGCACTTACTAATAGGCAATCTATATAAAGTATTATTAAGAAAAGCTTATAATAATAACCTTAAGCTATAACCTATACTTATTAATTACTTTAAATAAGAACCTAGA
>SRPV01000405.1:0-20392 GCA_018360135.1 Claviceps sorghi | reverse complement strand
ATATTATTATACTCCCTAATAGACTAAATAGTTTGCCCTATAATAAATTAGTAATAAATTAAAAAAAAGAAATAAAGCTAATACTTACTAACACCTTTAGCAAAGTAAATATAATAGAGGCAAATAAACCTAAGACTATACTAAGAAGGCTTTTAATATTAAGGATTAATATTATTTAAGAGATATTTTAAAAAGCCTAGAAAAATTAATATAAAAATAATTTAAAAGTTATTAAAAATCACTTACTATTAATATAAGCTATATCTTAGTTAAGTGTAATACTAAAAAGGCCTTAGCTATAGATATAATGCTACTAAATTTAAATATTATATATCTTTTCTAAGTACTAAAAAACCTTAGAAAATATAGTATAATAAGTAGGGCTACTTTATACATTAATTATAACCTAAATAAGAGGAATTACTAAAAGAATTAGTAATAAATTCATAATATATTATAAAGGAAATATACCTAATTTAGCCTTATTATTATAGGTGCCCTAAATAATTTCCTTTATTTCTAGGTTCTTTAAATGCTTAAAATTTATATTAACTTAGAAGGTCTTAAAGTTAAGCTTTTTAAAGAGCTTTACTTACTCTTTAAAAAATATAGTAATTAATAAATTAATACTATTATCTTTAAAGATTTATATATACTAAAAAAACATTAGTAAAGAATTAAAAAGCTATTAAAAATTACTTACTTAATTACTATTATTTTTATACTTTAAAAGATATTTAAAGTAGGTAGCTAACCTAAAAGACCTTAGTAGAAAATAAATTATTTTATGCTTTTTAAGGAAATACTTAAGCTAGCTATTATTAGCTAAGCTTAGGTATAACTAGGTAATTAATTCTATATTAGATTCCTATAGTAATTCCTTAAAAGTAGGAGAATTAAGCTATATATCTAAGAAAAGTTAGCTTATTTAATAGAAAAAAAATATTAAAAAACTTACTTAAGAAATCTAGCTTTCTCTCTTCCCTTTATAATATAGCTTATAATTGCTTTATAATAAATTTAGGCGTTTTTTTAGGTAGAGGGGGTGGGTGGCTATGTATGCCTATTAACTTAATTATAATATAAGGAACTATATTATCCTTAGGGATTATAAAGTTAAATTTTATATTATATTTTTGCCCTTAAATTTAACTCTTTCTAGAGTGTAAATAAGTAATACTTATAATATATTAATAATAGATTCTAAATTTATAAAAATAGAAAAATAAACTTACTACACTTTAATTTTCTATAACTATTATTTATAATAAAAAAGCAATACTTATTAGTTTATACTAAGCTAGGGCTATTAATTAATTGCCTTATAGTATTAATATAAGGCTAAAATTTAGTAGAAATTAAAGAGCTTTAATGCCTATTATAATATTAAGATGCATTTATATATTATAAAAAATATATCTTATCTATTATAATAACCTAGAATTAATTAGTTATAAATGCCTTAAAAATTAAATAAAAAGTAATATAACTTATATTATAATCTGTTTTAATTATATATAGCTTATAAGGCTAGGATTCTAAGATATTTATAGCTTTTGTATAAGATAATTGCTTATTATAAGTTAAAAGTTGTATAAAAATCTAACTAAAAAAATTAGTTAAAAAATAAAAAATAAAATAAAAAAAAACACTTATAATAGGGCTCTTTTTTCTAAAGAAGGCGTATGTAATTTATTAAAAATCTCTTGCTATTTATCCTAATATAAAGAGGTTACTTCTATATAAGTTTAATTTTTAAGCCTTAGATCTAAGTGCTTATAACACTTAATTCTAGTATATTTATAGTAAAAAACCTTAACTAAAACAGACTTTAAAAAAGCAGAGGTTATTAAAAATCCTAGTAAATTATACCTTAATAAATACTAAATCTATTAAAAATTAGTTATTTTTCTTAGAATTTTTAATATAAAAAACTTATAATAAACTAAGGTTATATATATTATTCCTTAGTTAAACCTTTAGTAAAAATTAAGTAAGTATAGCTTAAATTAAAGGTCTTTAGCTAATTTAAAATAAAGGGTAAATAATAAATTGTTGTTATAATAATTATGCCTTTATAAATAGATTTTTAACTAAACTAAGAAGGATTTATTAATAAAATAATTAGAATAAAATTAGAAGCAGTTATAATAGCTTCTTTCTTATAAAGAATTTCCTATAAGAAAAAGTAAATAAAATAAATTCTAAAGTTATTAAAAATTATATAAAATACTTACCTCTTCTTTTATTATATTAAGTAGTTTACTAAGACTTAGCCTAAAATTTTCCTTAATATTTCTTTAATTTTCCTCTTTAAAATAAAAGGAATCCTAACTAATAAACTTAAATATAATAAATTAATAAGCCCTTTTTTAAAAAAAATTTTATAAGTTTTTTCTAATTTTTTCTGATTTTTTCTAGTTTTTTCTAATTTTTTCTGATTTTTTTTAATTTTTTTTTTAATTTTTTTTAATTTTTTTTCTTTTTTTTAATTTTATTTTTTAAAGTAAAAAAGGGAATACTATATATAAAGATAGAGATAAGTAATTAAGAATTAATTATTAAGTTATAGAAAAGAGGTAATTTTTTTAAGAATTTTAAAGAGATTTTAAAGAGTATAAGGTATAGTAGCAATATTATTATTAAAGCTAATATACAATTAATTATAAAGTAATTCGTAAATATATATATAAAAATTTTTTTACGTAATTCTATAATATAGGGGCGTGGGTGTGGCGCGCATAGGCGTAGCGCGCGCAGGCGCGTATATATGTAATTAATTATTAATTAATTGTTAATTAATTATTAAGTAAGAGCTAAGATAAGTTAAGAGTTGGTTATATAAAGTGCGGAAAAAGTGGAGCAACTCTCAACTTATCTCGGGGACCAACTCTCGATTTATCTGTAGCCTCAAACCAGACCAAACCCCTCATTCCCACCTCGCGTCAACAAAGAGCCTCAATGCATGTGAGAGTTTGTTCATGATTCAGATAAACTAGTAAAGCCGCTTGAATGCACTACCATCTCAAAGCACGCTGCAACGAAGCTCGTGCCCAATCAGAACATCCGTCAAACTGTCCCAAAACACGCTTGCCTCGAACGTCGCCAAAGTGTCTTATTCCCTCTCTCCACCACCGCTTTTGCGCTCACGACCTAAAACCACGGTGCGTCATCAGGTTCCGTACGCAATTTCACCCTCGACTGACCTCCCGCCCCTTCCCATGTCCAAAATGCATCTCTCAAAGGTCAGCAGCGGGTGGATGCTTTATCCTCTCCATGTTGTACCGAACAAACAGTCTGTCCAAAAAGTGCGAGTGTCGAATGCCGTTTGGCCTCGCCCGCGCAAAGATTTCGATTGCCTCCTCTACTCCCACATTACACCGCTCAACAAGGTAGCAGACAATAAAGTAGCCGGTTCGGTTGAACCCATAGTGACAGTGTACCCCGATGAGCCTGCTTTCGGGACTCGTCCAACCCTCGGCACTGGCTCGCTCCTTTTGGCTCTCCCGCACCCGATCTACGAGCCTGATAAACGATTGGACTTCATGAGGCTCAGGTGGGATTTTGGAAACGGTAGGAAACTTGTGATAGTGCACACCGCCTCGTTCGAGACCTCGCGGGTCATAAACTGGCTGGTCTTTGGAGATATCAATGACATCGCTGATGACGGAGCCCCATTTCTCGACAAGGCATGATGGACTGTGCGTGTCATCCGCCTCACGCAGTGTTTTCATGGCTCGGAAGATGGGTGCGTCCTCCGGACCTATGGCTTTGGACACTGGTTCAACTGACTTCCACTTGTTCAGGTTTTTTATATCCCATTTGCCTTCGCGGGACAAATACTGCAGTTGCCAAGCTAGAGATAGTCTCTGCGTCACATGATTTGCCAGAAAATCCGATATCAGCCCGGCCAGCACTCTTGAGTATCGTGGCATGTAAAGAAGAGCGTGGTTCGCGGGCGGCGGCATGATGAACGACTTGACAACCTGAGGCGGGTGCGCAGGTTGCGCCGGCAAGGTTGTCGGCATCTCGAGAGGCGTAGAGGGATCATCGTCGCTATCAGGCATCAGCTTTGGGGACATGTCTCCATTGCTCCTTGCCTGTCGCGAGCTGTCATTGTTCGTGCTGCTGCTCGTCTCTATCTGCTCCGAGGCATTCGTGTTATTTTCTTCTTCTAGGCTCGCGGGCTGCTGTCCAGGTTCTGTCTTCCCTGCCTCCAACACGCCGCGAATCTTATCAACTTCGCTTGGAGGTGTCAGGTGATCGTTTGCTCCGGCTATCAGGAATACCGGAACTTTTAGGCTGGCCCACGCATCGAGCCCTGCTAATCCCCCAACAGGCTTGCCCTGCGCATACCAAGGAAGTAATCCGTAGGCCATTCGCCTCCAAACTGGAGTTCTGCTCTGCTGGTTGAAGCGGTATTGCATGATCCTAAGCTCTCGATCCGTCGTCTCGCCGACGAAGCGAGAGACACTGGGACTATCGGGGCCTCCCACGCGGTCCCAAGCACGCCAGAGGGCAAAAATCCAGCCTGGAATCCACAAGAACCAGCGAAGAAGTGCAGATGTTCGCTCGTCGGGTGGTCCGGCCGTGGGACATATAGCGACGAGCGCGACAACGTGTTGCGCGATGCTCATCTTATGGTGCTTGGTGCCGCTTGCAATCTGCGCAGCCAGTGCAGTTCCCATGCTATGGCCAATCAAGACAATGCCTTGGCCAGATTCGGCATCTCGATGTTCTTCGATGATGATTTCGAATAACTCCCCCAGTGCTTCTGGCGTATACGCGTCCCACGAGGTATTGGTATACTGCGAGCGACCGCCTCCGGGAAAGTCAATGGATAGGCACGGCGCAAGGTCGACAAGGCTGCTTAGCAATGGATGGAACTGGGCAACGGAGCCTCCCAGTCCCGGTATACACACTAAGAGCGGCAGCGGTGCCGGTGTTTTTGGAAGCTCTGCTGCTTTTTTGTGAGGTCGAAAGAAGACCCTCACATCAAGGTACTCAAATCTGCTTGTTTTGTATGATCTGAGCTGTGAATGGTCTCGCAGGAGAGGCGGATCCGACGACACGGGATGCGTATCGATGGCCCGACTACCTGCGTCGGGAGATCCGTCATGTTCTGCCATTGAGATAGAGAGACGAGACCGCTCAGTTTGAGAGCTTGGATTTGTGCAAGGTGGACAGGAGTGGCCGATAATAGGAGGAGGCCTAGGAAGTTTCCCAGTAGACTGCACTTATCTCGACTTCCTCAGTGATGAGTTCTCGCCATAAAATGGGGTGGGACGGAGGACTGGGTTTGTATCCGTTGCACCAGACAGGTCTCAGAATCTGACTATGCTGCTCAGGCAATCTAGCTTGGCAAGGGACATCGGGACTGGCGAATGCGCGACAGCCTTCTGCTTATGGCCCGGATGATGATACAATGACATGAATCAGTCGCTCCTAAAACAGACGCGGAACCTGCACAGGTTCTTGAAATGCAAATCGACGACGTCGGATGGATCTCAACCTGGATCTCACCCGCTATGGCAAGCTCAAAAGGTCGCGATGGTTGAACGAGGCGGCGCTCTCGGATGTCGCCGCGTCAGCTCGCTGATGACGACGCGATCATCACGGGATGGCAGAGCAGCGTGAAGAACGGCTCGAATCGACAGGACGGGCTTCACGATTTTTGAGTTGATGAAGCGCGCGACTGTCAGCGTTTAGGCTTTGTTTATAAAGCACGAAGCAATTTCTTGGATTGGAGGTACTGTGGCACGAATCGTCACCTCAGGCACAACCCCTGCCTAATACTTTAGGTAGGTACCTAGGTACTTTAAGTACTGGGAGTAGGAGGTAGGTACTAGATACAGGCCCCTTCCTTCCTTTGAATGACGACAGACTTCCAAGTCTCTACCACGTGCGTCATACCAGGGAGACGGGCCTACCCTACTCAGTTTCCTTCAAATGAGCTTGGAACTTGAAGTTTCAGCATGACTCTCAGATGTGGTATTTTAGGCCTTGATTGAGCGCGTCGTCGTCGCCAAATCCTCCCACATTTTCCTAGGCATTTTTTCGGGTCATAACATTGCCCGCTGAATCTGCTGGCATAACTAGCGGTCTTGTGCTTGTACAAACACCAAGCAACAAAAAGCAAGGATTTAACCACCGCGACGAGATCCGCAAAAACACATACATATTGTACATAATTCTCCAACAATACAAACAAGCTAAAGATATATAACATGACAAGCCAGCCCACCCAGCCCGTGCAGTCTCTGGTCACTGCGCATAAATTTCACTTCATCCAGGCAGACATGTAAGAAGCCGCGCAGCGTAATTCTCGCAAGACGGACGAGAGAGAAGCGTAATGATTACAAGGCGAGCTGGATCCGAGTTCAGTTCCTACGCCTTGGCGCCGACGCCGTCTTGCCAGCCCATGGGTATCAAGGCTGCAGCAACTTCGGAGACTCCACGCTCCGCGGCGAGTAAATTGAACTGCGCCGCCGCGTTTCTCGTGTCCAAAACGTCGACCCGCATCCCGAGCTGGGTGATGTGCTTCCTTGTTTCCGGGCTGAGCGGGAGGTTACTTTTGCCCACGCCGAGGATCAGCAAGTCTAGACGCCGGGACTGTCAGTTCCAGAGCTGATGCCAAGAGATGTAAATAACTCGTCCGACAACCACGGTGCAATGCATCCCTAGGACAGCACGTCATTGCGAGCCTCCCTGAAAGAGAAGGAGATCCCTGACGACCGGCGAGACGAGAAGAAGAAGAAGGAGGAGGAGGAGGAGGAGGAGGAGAAGAATGTGTCAAGACCGGACCATATTGCTTACCCGGACGAGGCCACAGGAGATCAAACAGACCAAACGCCTCGAGTGGAAGATCAAACTGGCCCTTCTTGTTCGTGAGCTCCAGTGATCCCCGAGCTTCCCATGGTTTCCACCTGAAAGCCTCGCCGCTGACAAGCAACGCCCCATCACCATTCGCAATCGTGATACCACTATTCAGACCAAACCCATCGTACATACAGACATCCACCGAAGTGGACGGCGCAGGTACCCCCTTCAGCATATTCATCTCATTGAAATCGGTCGGCGGCGGTTCGGATGGCGGGTCTCGCCGTGAGCGAAGCTGGGGGGAACCTGTCTGCAAAAAACGAACATGCTTCCCCGTTGAGCCGGCCGCAGTGTGAGCTTTCGAATAACGAGCGAAACTGGGACGAGTTTGCGGGATTCGAAGAAGTCGACAGGTTCGTTGTTCACCGCAGACGCGGCTAGCCCTGCAGCAAGCTCGAAGAGTGCTGGCCATGGCGAGTTGTTTGGAAAACCAGATGCAGCAAGGCGAACTTTGACACAAATGTGCACGAGTCTAATGGGAGGACGGTAAGGTAGCAGAGTACACGCGACGCGGTGTGTTGACAACGACGTACTGTTGACTAGTGCGTATGAGAACTCTGCGAGGGGTCAGAATGTTGCGAGCATCAGCAGAGTCACCGTCATATTTCATCGTCGAGTTGGTCTGGGCAAAAGGACCTAGTCATGGTGCTCCACATTATGGCCATGTCACTCGAGGCCTATTTAACCACCTCATTTTTTTTTATTTTTTATTTTTTATTTATTTATTTATTTTTTTTGCTTGTCGTCATGCTGAGGTCGTATATTACGTGTACATAGGCGGCTATAGGTACGGTATGATTGCCGTCAGGAATAGCTGCGGGTTGAAGGCGCGTAGTTGTCACGCAGTTATAATGCAACATTACGAGAAAAAAAAGTGCGACCACAGAATTGGAATGTGATCTTGTTGATGCTCTTTTTTTTTTTCCCTCCATCATTCAATCACCCTAGGAGGAAATGCAGTCCCAACAACGGTAGAAGATCAGTGCTTCCAGCCGGGTTCCCCATGTATGCAGTCCTTTTGTCCTAACGAACACCAAAGCAGTGAACCATTGCCATTCCCTCCCCCGCCTCCAAGACTAAAAAAAAATAAAATAAAAAAGTTTTCTTGCCACATCGCACAGTAAAGTCAAACCAGTACCATGAAAAGCGTTTATTTCTTCTTCTGGCTCTGCTCCTGCTCCTTCAGCACCTTCTTTACAATCTTCTGTTCCTCGATCAAGAAGGCGCGAACAATGCGATCACGAACGCAACCACCGCATCTCGATCCACCGTAGGCACGCTGCACAGTCTTCTGGGGTTTCGAGATCTGCGAGTACTCGCGAGGTCGGAGGGCGGGAATCTATATCGTGGAGGTCGCGTGAGTAAGTGTTCTTGTGCATGATTCTAGTAGGCTCCATCAAGATGATGTCCATGACTTGCAAGGCAGCGTAATGGCAACCTTGTTGAAAGCCATGCTGATGGTCAAATCGCCAGCGTCCGGTCATTTGAGGATCGATGCATTTTTGGCCAAACCAACTTGCGCAGCCGGGTTGTGCCTTACAATCCCCAGCTCGCCGAAACATTTTTTTTCGGCATCTTGTCGTCAGAAAGAACTTACGCCAATCAACTTGGAACCACAGTCACCGCACTTGGGAACAGTGCCGCGCTTCTTGATGTGCAGCAATCGGAGCTCGCCACCGGGGGTCTTCACAACGCGGGTGCGGTTGGATCGAGTGTTGTAGCTAGTGATGATGTTAGCTACGCGGTTGGAATTCGTGGAATCACGTCGTTCATGGGCGATTTGAGTCGTCGAAGTACGTCGGCTGGTAGCTTACCCATTGCGGCGGCGGTAGGTAACTCGTTGAGGCGCCATTGTTGCTTCTCGTGCTGGGAGTGTGCAATGAGGATCTCACCAGGAAACGATGAATTTCGAGATTTGGGTACAATTTGTGTGGGTGGAAAAGATAGATTGTGCCCGCTAACCTGACAAATCAGAGTCGTTCAATCCTGCGCTTGATCCACGGGATAGTCACATGACAGTTATGGCAGCTAATAGCACTCGATGTGGAGCCGCGATGACCAGCGCAGCATGTCAGGGGTGGATTTTCCCATCGTTTTCTCTTTGACACTTTGAAAGGTGAAGTGCAATCTACTGCAAGAGTGCCCAAACGTGTGCAGCTTCTTTTGTGACACACGTTAGTAGCAGGACCTTCCTCCTCATCCCGCCATCTTCTATCTTTATCCCGTGCGTGTTGCGTGCGTGTGTATGATGGTTGAGAACATCAAAATGTGGGTCAATCCCTCCAGTTTCACAACTGGACATGGACGACAATTCTTTCCATTAAGAGTTCGTTTCGCCATAATGAAACTACTGCCCAAAAAGTATCAAACGCCAAAGCAGCGAAAAAAAAAGAACAGAAAGAAAGAAAGAAAATGGAGAATATACTGGAAAGTTTGTCATTCACTGTCCACCTTGAACCAATCTGGATAATCCTTGTGCCGCCACGGTTTTATACCTAGAGGATCCTCTTGTCGACTTCTCTCCGCATACGCAAATATATGTTTGCTCTTTTCGTCTGTCATGAGTTCCGTGAACTCCCTAATATCTAATTGAGCATCGGTTACTGCCTTGACGAAGCTATTGAAAAGGGCATCGGCTGCGTCGTCTATCTCATTAGTCTGGCTGCTTCCACATCGGTCACCTTGGAGGACTCACGTGACGGCTGTTTTTGAACGAGGGGGTCCAGAATTTTGGGAATAGTATCTCTGAGTAGTCGTGCCTACAATAGTCCAAGGTTAACAAGCGAAACATACTGAGGCACTTTGTAATAGGGACGAGCTGGACGAGCTGGAGGGCTGGACGAGCTGGATGGGCTATACCTTGACGTATAGGAGCTTGAGTCGTTTCATAGCTTCTGCCAACTGAGCCTCGTCCATGGGCGTGTCGTTGCTGATCATGTCAGCGGGTGCCCCTGCCCGATCATCCATGATATCTGCGGTAGGAATTCAAAAGCTGTGGCTAGATGCAGGATCAGCTTGAAGTCAATGACATCGTGCTTGGCGTAGTGGTCAGAGTCGATGTCGTCGCTGTGTTGATGTTGATGCAGTGAGGTAAGGGAGCGTGTGTGGTGGGGGATGATGATGGTGGGTTTCTCCTTCATGAATGACCGGGATGACGGAGCTGATTCCAAACAAAGCAGAAAGGAAGTGTTACACCGGTCCAGACACCACGCCCCTCATTCTTTTTTTGCAGGCAAAGCGACGTACAGTACATATGAATATGCGAAACAAACAAAGCGGCGCAGCTCCTGAAATGTCGTTGTTTTTGTTTGAGCATGCATGACTAAAAGGATACTTGCAAGCCCCATCATGATCGAGACAACTGACTGGAGACAACAGGGAGAGTACCCAGAGAATAAGGTTTGGGTCTATGTACATATGCATTTTACTGCTACCCCAGTCTGTGCCTCGCCAGTCTACTTAAGTACCTATATATCGAGGCGCTTACCAGCTTTTTACAATAAAGGATAGAAGGCTGCTTCGCCGTCTTAATAGGTATCTACCTAGGTACCTACCTACTTACCTACTAAGGTGCCTACTAGGTAGGTACCTAGGTAGGTAGATTGCACACCTGGCTGGGAAATCTAAGAACAGGTGTCTCGCTTTCTGGTCTTAAGGCTCCATTAAGTGGGTTCTTAGTCTCCACACGCAATATGACTGGCTGAAACCAGACTCCGTCGTTTCCTATCATCCCCTTAGTGCCGAGAAGGCTACATTCACGTACCGACCCACTTAGTCATCCAATGAAATCATTCGCAAAAAATATGTCCTTATAATACCTTAAGCTACAAAGCCCTATATAGAATATAGTGCTTTTAATAAGTATTTTAATGTACATAGGGTTGGACCAATTATATTTTAAAGAAAAGCGGGGGCTACCTAGGTGTAGCCTTCTCGGCATCAAAGGGATAAGCTGTCGACAGTGCGGATTAGAAAATGCTCACAGCCCAGCCATCTCCATTTGCCAATCTAGGTACTTGCATACATCAGCCGCGACACCGAGATATCCGGCATCATCGTTACCGACAGTCGCGCTGCTCAAGCAAGAAGTGCCTGCAAGTCTGTCTCCCCCTCTTCGGAAACTCAAAACGAGATTTTCCCTCCCAGAGCTTCCATTTCGACTGGGCAAGCACGTCCTCCCTTCTCGGCACAAGGAAGTCGCGCCATCGCGACCCGAGTTCGACACACGATGCCAAACACACCGCCACCGGCCCTTTTGCCGCCTCCAGAAGGCATATTTCGGTCGTTTGACGATCTCATGACTTCTGTACAAAGGGTCGCAAAAGACCAAGGCTACGGAATCGTCAAGCTTCGCGCATCGAATTACCGCGATGGAAAGCCTACTCGTTACGATCTGGTGTGCGATCGCGGAGGTGTCAAGTATAACAGTACGGCCAAGAAACGTAATCCCTCCACTCGCAAGATCGACTGCCCTTTCCGAGCCAAGGCTGTATGCGAAGTACAGTTGGGCAATCAGTGGAGATTTGCTTTGCAGGAACCTCGCCACAATCACGAGCCTCGCGTCCCCTCTGGGACTCCCGGACAAGAGAATGCACCTCTTGCAACGACCATTCGATCCTTCACCAATAAGCTGGACCGGCTGAGCCATGATATGGCGCAAGGATTCATGCGCATCGAGCAGCGACTCGAGAACATAGAAAAGCGCATGGAGAATCTGGAAGCTCGCGCCGGAGGTTATGAACCGCGCTTTCAGTCGATCGAGTCACGGTTGCAGAATATGGAAGGGCCACGTATGGATGGCATCGGTATGGACGACGTTGAAACACGTCTGCTAGCCTCTACAGTCATGTAGAAGACAAACGGAGTGCTTCATAAAGCAGTGTTTGTTTGAGTGTGCGATTGGGGCTTCAGCTTTGCTAATCGTTGGACCATGTCGATGAAGATTGGCCCCAGCGTGAAGCACAAGGGAGGCATGAAGCTGCAATATGAGAACGCAGAAAAATGCAGTATCACATTGTCGCCGAGAATTCGGGGCCTGGCTGCTTCGAATTTGATGTTTTATCAATGCTCTTGGACCTCGGAATTCGAAGTGTACCACGATCTGTGCAGATGGTTTTTTTTCCTCTTTCTCTTTGTCTCTCACTGTCTCTCTGTCTCGCTGTCTCTCACTTTCTTTATCGATTCACGATTCCCCAGACATAAATATGGAAGAGTATGTCGACGGCGTTACGGACTACTATGAAGATTTTGGTTTTGCCTGCAACTGGAAGGTCTAGGGTTTTGTTTCTAGTAATGCGATCGGCAATGTGTATGAGGTAAGACACTCTTGCCGGCTGTACATGTGTCTATAGTGCTTTCTAGCTCTAGAAGTTTAGGTATCATATGGGACCTGGTATTGTGGCGGAAAAAGCGAGTCGCAAATTTGATATTGCGGTCGGGGCAATGGAACATACCAAACCCACCCGAGAGGCATACAAGCAGCTCAAGGATTTTAGAGTTGAGTTCAATTTGCGATGCAAAGGCTCTTCGCTCACAGTTCCAATACGATGACCTCATCGCGGCCTCCAGTGCTCAGGGAGGCAGCCCACTGGGAAGCGTCTGTGCATACCGATATGTAACATTGTACGCAGGTTCTTTGAAGTAGGTAAGTAAGTAGCTACCTACTTTAGGTAGATAAGTAGGTACTCAATGTTATAATTATTGGCGCGAGTTGAGCGTGGTCGGACAAGACGAGCTGGCCACGACAAGTGGGAGACAGCAACATGTTGATTGGTGTTTAAAAAAGACCTAGTACGTAACTTTGCATAAATCTTGGTCATCCGTGCTCGCACTTGTGGTACGGCCACGAGGGAGGGAGCTAGTCGAGAGACTACAAGCATTTGAACTCTCGACTACCAGACCACGGCATAGTGGTCATCACATTTTTTCAAACCGATGAAGCCGACAGAGAAAAGAGCTGCACTCCGGTCTCGCATCAAGGACGGACCTTCATCCGTTTTCTCCGTAACCGCTCTCTAATAGAAGTGCGATCATCTCGCATAAACCCCGACTCGACTCGAGCCATTGCTACGTGTATGTACGTCTGGCCAGTACGGTTTCAGAAATCGCCCCAGATGCACGCAATCGGCCGAGAACTTGGAGTACTGACTTTTTGTCCAAGGAGTAACAGAGCTCTTCAAGACTGCGCCGTCCGAGCATAAAAACGGCCGTTCACAATGGGCCTCTCGTTTTCGCGTTATTTCGGAGGCAGGCGTTTCGGCACTAGCATCCACGTTGACAGACATGGCATGAGGCGCGGGCCGTGGCGGTTCTCCTTGGGGAAATACAGCTGTTTTCGATCCTGAAAGAAGTGCGTCGAGTGGTCGAGTGGTGATGGGTCATTCAACAACAACTGCGGAATGATGGAAGTACAAGGGCAAATTATGCATGTCTACTGGTCATGGCTTTGATGCGGGACATGCTCATCCAACAAGTCAACATCTTGCCGACTGAGGCGGAGCTAGGCGGTTGTGCAATTCTGGTTTGTGGGTCGCTTGTCACGATGGCTATGTTGGCAGAATTGGAGAAAAATCAACACCTTACAAAGACTGCATATTTTGGCGCTGGAAATGTGGATGAAGAGGTGATGAGCATGCTGCCGGGGCATCTGGAAAACCCCGTTCTGGCCGGTCAGAGAGAATAATTAAAATGGTCAGAGAAATTGACTACAGTCGGGACATGGCGTTTGGGAGGTACTTATCAAGCACTTGCCCTCACATATCAAACCTTGGTTGAGCTGTAGACTCTGTCTGGGAATATTACTATTATACTTGCTTACTAAAGATACCCAAGGTAGTACTTGGAAAATAGACATCGGTCTGGTACTGTAGGTCTGGTACTTGGTGGCACTCGGCGCGCCGGGGGAGGCACGACCCGCAGTATGCAATGATGCATCTATCCGGACTTGCTAGCGCAGCATACTTACGAGACGAGATGCGAAGCTTTGGACGTCAACGTCTACTACCCCTATGCTCCGTGTGAAAGTCACCCTCTAGAAACGACAACGACTGGGATAAATATCTTCTCCAAACGCATGACAAGTACGTGACTCTGATTGGCGTATTTGGTCGAACGTGCTCAAGCCTCATACCGTCGCCATGGCCAACTGCTATCGCGATGATTGAAGCACGATTCCATATACATGATTCTCTCCCTCCTGAATCACGCTTGCTGGAAAGGGATTGAGAATACTCTTGAAACCGACAACGACTGCTGCTCAACTCATCAACACCATGGCCATTCTATCATTTACGCTCAGCGAGGAAGGCGTGTCCACATTCCGAGACGCCCTCATCTGCCTCAACAAATTCAGTGACGACGTCTCTCTAGAAGCAAGGAAAGATTCCGTAAGAGATGACTGTTCCCGTTCCCTCTTGCAGCACTAGAATTGATCGGAAAGCTAAGACGCGCCTCTGTCTATCCAACCAGTTCGTACTTACTACTCTGAATAACTCCAAGTCAGCGTACGCGAGCTTCAAATTCGCCACCAATAGGTTCTTTTCTAAGTATCAGTTCAACCCGAGTGGCCAGTTCCGGGAGCGTTTTTACTGCACATTATACGTTCGGGTCAGTCCCCGCTCCAAATTCTGACCCTTCGCGAGAAAAAACGGATGATTTTCTTCTCTCCATTTCTTGCACTGGAAGTTCCTGGCACCAGCCATGCTTGATATCACACGCATGGCATTGGCTGATTTTCATCGCCTAGGCTCTTATCTCTCTCTTCCGTAGCCGATCAAGCTCAGATACCCAGCGTGACGCTGAAAAACAGTCTTTCATCGACAGATGCGATGTCGGCATTGAAGACGGAGAAGGTGTCAAAAAAAGCCGGTTCATTGTTCGCATGGTGTTCCGAAACGGACTGACATCGACACATCGCCTGCCATTCGAGGTTGCAGTGCCCGTTCATGCCAAGTTCAGCAAACAGGACGCCCCGCACCATTGGACAATATCGTCAAGAACCCTCCGTCAGCTCATGGACCATTTCGGGCCTGGCATAGAGTATCTAGACATCAATACTGACGGAGACCACGTCAATTTTACCTGCTTCAGCGAGAAGACCGTTAGCGAGGATGGTATGACACTAGCTCGTTCTTGATTGACGTCTTCTTCACGCTAATATCAGCCCTAAGCGGTTCTGAAAAAGCCATTGCAAACTTCCATTGCTATCGAAGCTGATGAGTTTGACGACATTGATGTCGAGGACAAGCTCCATATCGTCATATCTGTAAAAGACTTTCGAGCGATTATCCAGCATGCAGGAGTTACGGGGAATGCCATCTTTGCAAGATACTCACTGCCCGCAAAACCAATTCATTTGTCATACTCAGGAGACGCCTTGTCCTGCGAATTTCTCGTCATGACAGTAGGAGAACGTGGCAAGAATCCCACACAGAAAATTAAAAAAGGCCGACATGGAGCTGGAAACATTACAGGACCGCGTTTGGAAGCTGTGTCTCAGAGAACGAGCGTCGCCCCATCCGAGTCTATCAATCATGCCCGAAATCAACCTTCGCAACCGACGGCCACACTGGCGAAACGTGGTATGCCGAACCCGACGATGCCGCATCCAAGCGCTCCTAGAGCCAGCGCTTCGAGAATGGGCGCTTTTGACCTGAGACCCTCCCAGAAACTTCCACCACCGACTGTTCGTTCCGAGAGTCTCTTTGTAGATGACAATGGCTGGGAACCAGTCGGAGATGAAGATGAAGATGCCGAAGAAGAGGCCAGGCTAGAGTGGGATCATAGTGCTGACCTGGTAATGTCGACCCGCACCCACCTCTCTCTCTGTTGTTGCCCGTCATAGCTGACATACGAAGAAGCCGTCCACGAGTAGGATAGAGGAAGAACGTCATGCTGCAGGTCCTGGACGGCAAGAAGAGGCCGAGACCCCGTCAGAAGCAGCGGCGCAGCCAACATACATAGAGCCGACGCAGAAGCTTTCAGACGTCCAGAATCTCGCCTTGTTTCCTGACTAGGAGACCTCAGCCCAGGAAAACAATAGACATGAGAAAACAGATCAACCAGATCTTATACATATCCAGCTAGTGGCACAACCGGCTCCAATCATCGCAATGCGAGAACCGGCAGGAATGAATTTAGATGATGCAATTACATTCCATCGGCCCTTGACGTCGTTCTGGTCAACTTGAGGGCCGCAATTACCATGTTCACCCCAACCCCATGCTAGCACGTCGCCGTCTTCTGATAAAGCAACAGCGTGCTCGCTCCCGGCAGCGATCTGTTTGATACCAGGCAGCTTAGTTGGAGGAAGTTGGCCATGATCATCCCTGCCCCAGCCTCTCAACGTGCCATCCTCTATCAGCATATAGACAGCCCCCCATCCAGACTTGACGTCGACCCATGAGGACACTGTCTTGGGATTGTGGGAAACAATGCCCCATTTATCAGATCCCAATATGAAAACATGCCCTGAATCAGGTGCGCCAAACAAGCATGTGGTCTCTTTGGTGCACACTGCACGAGTGACTTTAAAGTCGATGTTGTTTATCTTTCGCGGTTCATAAGTGATGTCCTGAGGCTCCCCCAGCTGTGCTTTACGACAATTTCCCCAACCGTAGGCATCACCGTTGTCGAGAACAGCTACCACGTGGCCCATTGAGGCAGCCAAGTCGATGATTTCCATGCCTTGAGGTGGAAAGTTTGGAAGAAGATTGGCAGCTGGCGTTCGGACAATAAGCTCGCCGGCACCCAACTCTCCCTTCATACCTATCCCAAAACTGAACAGCTTGGTTCGTTTGCCGTGTATGTCTCGCGAAACAATGAAGGAGGCATTCCAAGTAGCTGTGATCAAAGCAATGGGTCCAATGTCGTTCTTCTGTTCATTCTCAACGAGGCGACTTAATTGGAAGACTGGCGTGTCCGGGGAATCGCGGGTAATTCCACATGCTCCGGTAGAGCCATCACCACTCCAGTATAACTCGCCAGACTGAGTCAACAGAAGAGTGTGATTGCCTCCGGCAGCGATGCTTACTACCTCGGAAGTCGGGGGTGCAGGGTGAAACCGAACGGGTTTGGGAACGGACACATCTTCCCTGTGACCGATGCCGAGCTGGCCCGAGCCGTTCGATCCAATGGCATAAATCGCCTGCATTGAAATACGTCAAGTCGCCGAGCCGAGGTTTGTAAACGGATTGGGTTTGTCGTCTATTGCTGTAGTTGTCACATTTCCCACTTATGCAGGGGCTCCAGGTTATTTTGTCGTCGTCGATGAGTGGGGAGGAGGCGCGCCGGGATGCTCGCTTGAACGTGTGATTACATAATGCGAGTCCACCTTACGGCACCTATTAATTGGGAATTTTTTTCTCCCGACAACGCGGCCGGTCTTTGATTTTTTTCCCTACTGCCATCAGACCGTTGCCGCTGGTAGTTCTTCGCATCCTGCCATCTGCTGGTCTGTTGCGAACCCTGCTGGTCTGAGGATGTGATTGCTTGGTATTTTCCCCAGCAGGAAGCTTCACAGTTTTGAACAAGGGCTATGGCTACCGCCACAGAGATGATCCCACCCGGGATGGAAGACTTTGTTGTCGGGCTCATTGGTATGGGCGACATGGGCAAGATGTACGCCGACAGGCTCGCTGCAGCAGGATGGAGGTGAGTCGAACGCGCCTCCGTCGCGTCTTTGGAGCGCGCAAGCCTTTGCCCACAATCGCAGTAAGTACAAAACAATCCACCGCCGCATCACCTCGCACAATTCATGCCGTCGGCTATAATGATGACTAGAGCGCATTTGGCTCGAGCATTGTGCAAGTCAGTCTTCGGACCGTTCCGGCCAGTTGACTTGGTCTTGTGCTCTCACTGATGTAAACGCTTGCTACCTTAACAAACTTCTTGTCTGAAGTAGTCTTACCGCATGAATTTGGTTTTGCTCGCGTCATACTTTTTACTATTTTCCGAAAATGTACGAGGCTGACCAAAACAAAACAAAAAGATAGGAGATTGACAGTTATGTCCGTATTAGAATTCTGGCCTGCGATAGGGAAGATAGATTCGATAGTCTTAAAGAACAATACCATGGAAAAGTACGCTCCAGCCAAGCGCTGTCAATCTGTTCATAAAGAGTAATGCTCTATTTCAACCAAAAACACCATGCTGAGGCTGGCCATATAGAAGAACGTAGAGATTTGCCCCAACGGGCACTATGTCTCGCGAGCTAGCGACTACATCATATACAGTGTCGAGGCTGCTGTTGTTGACCGCGTGATTGCCCAATTCGGACCCTGTATGCACTCTCTCATCTATGAAAACCGTATCGGTCAGGCTCTCTAACATGGACCTCGCCCGTTGGAAGCAACAAAGATGGGCGCAATCGTGGGCGGGCAAACATCATGCAAGTCTCCCGAAATCGCCGCGTTCGATAAGTATCTCCCACCCGACGTCCATGTGATATCGTGCCACTCCCTGCATGGGCCTGGCGTGGACACGCACAACCAACCGCTTGTTCTCGTTCAACATCGCGCGCCGGACGAGGCCATGCGCAAGGTGGAAGCCGTGCTGAAATGTTTTCGATCCAAGTATGTCTACCTGACGGCGCAGGAACATGATCGAATCACGGCCGACACGCAGGCCGTCACGCATGCTGCGTTCTTGTCCATGGGCAAGGCGTGGCATGCTAATAGCCAGTTCCCGTGGGAGATGAACCGCTACGTCGGCGGCATCGAAAATGTCAAGATCAACACCATGCTCCGCATCTACGGCCAGAAATGGCACGTGTACGCCGGCCTCGCGATTCTCAACCCCGAGGCCAGAAAGCAGGTGGCCCAGTACGCCAAGAGCGTGACGGCCTTGTACAAGCTGATGCTGCAGGGAGACGTCGAGGGCCTCCGTCGCAGGATATTCGCGGCCCGCGACAAGGTGTTTGGCACGGCAACAAGCTGGGAGACGAGTCCTCTCATCGAGCCGTCCGTCTTGTCCTCCTTCTCGCTCGGCAAGCCGACGGACGCACCGCCCAAGGCCAACAGTCACCTCAGCCTGCTCGGCATGGTCGACTGCTGGGCGGCGCTGGGCATTGTGCCCTACGACCACATGCTCTGCAGCACGCCGCTGTTCCGACTGCGTCTCGGCGTCACGGAGCACCTGTTTCGCGACGCGGCCTTGCTCGACGAGACGCTGCGGACGGCCGTGGAGGACAAGACGTACCGCAGCGACGACCTCGAGTTTACGTTTGCGGCGAGGGGGTGGGCGGAATGCGTCGGCCTCGGCCACTTTGAGACGTGGGAGAAGCGGTTTGTCAGTACGCAGGCGTTTTTCCAGCCCCGGTTTGCCGAGGCCAAGACGGTGGGCGACCAGATGATGAGGAAGATTCTCGAGGGCGCCAAGGAGGATGGCGTGTCGACGGCCGCGGCAAGGCAAAAATGAGGTTGGGTGATGACCGCTCTGTCTCTTTTACGTGGATTCGACAGGGGAGTTTCGGGACGTATGGGGATGGATTTGAATTTCGACGGCTCTTGTCACGTTATGTGGTGGTTTCCCATCGCCTGCCCGTCATTGGCCCCCACATTGTCGTTGCTCTGGAGAAAAAGGAGCGGCCAATGAAAGGGGCGCGTCGGAGGTCCGTGAAAGGTCCGAAACTTTTTGCACCAAGATTGTATGGCAAGATGATTACATGATGCTTGGCGGCTTGCATGTGAGATGTGAGGTGCCGGGCTGACCAGCCACCAATCAACCGCCCGCCTTGCCGTGGTGCGGTGTGGGCTGTTTTGTCCCGAGGCGTACCAGATGCACCCACATGCAGGCCGATGTACCTAGACAGATGTACCCAGAGATGTATGTACTTACTTAAGTAAGTACCTAGGTAAGTAAGTAAGTAGGTGGTAGGTACCTAGGTAGGTATGTAAGTACACAGACAGATGTACACAGGCAGATGTACCAGACCAGGGCCGGCAGAGACATGTAAACAAATCGATTGGCCGACCAGACGGCCCCAAGCAGCTTCCGCGGCAGCACCTGCACCTGCACCGCACCGCACCGCACCGCCTGCACTGCTCCCAGCCCAACAACTCTCTGCGACGTCGCTCGTAACCTCGTTGTCTCATCTCAAGCTGCCTTTTGGTCGGCCGGCATTCCTCTCCTGCTCTCTGTCCCTCGCCGCCGCCATCGCCGCCGCCCGCGTGTATAGTATACATTCGTCGCTCTGCAATTGACCAGAAGCCTCCCGGCAAGAGAAGCACCCCATCGCCATCATGTCCGTCAAGTTCGAGCGAGACACCTTGCGGCAGACGGCGCAAAATGTCCTGCCCAGCGCCATGGCCGAGGGCAAGATCCCGGGCACCAGCGGCAAAAATCCTCTGGCCGAGCAGGTTGGCACTGCCCTGACGGGCGGCCTGGTGAATGCCGGCACCAAGGGCTATCTTGCTGTATGTGCCTGACCTCGTTGACTCCATTTTTCGGGGCGCGGATTGCTCGCAGGAGATGTTTTCTTTGGGTGTATACGTATACGTGTTTTTTTTTTTTTTTT
>SRPV01000404.1:0-20447 GCA_018360135.1 Claviceps sorghi | reverse complement strand
GGGGGGGGGGGGGGGTCATTTATAGGAAAGGGGGTTTCCTCCGCGGAAGCTTTCATACGTCATCACGCGTCCGGGCTGATCACGAAACATACGATTTCAACCATTCGTTGCAGGCCAAACTCAACTCGAATGACGCAATCAAGTGGCACTTGGCGAAATTTTGTGTTTTTTAGCCACAATAAAACAGTAGCATAGAGCCAGCTTGCGGCACGCGAGATGGACCGGTGCTGGACGCGAGGCCATGTTTGAGCAAGGTACCCAGATAGTCAATCTAGGTACCTAGCCAGCCACAAGACTGTCTGATCACGTTTGGACCTGTCATTACGAATGATTGGTGCATGGTCAAACAGGGAGAGAAAGCCGGGGGGGAGAAAAAAAAAAAGGCATTAACGCATTGTCAAAGCAGATGAAGAAATGATAAAAAAAAAATGAGCCCGTGCGGACCACAGAGTGCCATGTCCGAAGCTCATTCGGTTTCAATTGGACAAATTTCCCCCGCCTTGACGCCACAGAGACTGGCGGAATGAACAAGTCGGCCGATGCCAGGTTGGGGTAGCAGGTACTTAGGTACCCAGGTGCCTCGTGAAAACCCCTTTCTCCTCCCCGTGCCACGTTTGCATGTTTCACGCTCGACGTGTACTGTACGCGACGGACCAGGCTGCAATTTGGGAGACAACGACTGTTTGCCAGCCATACGCACTCTGCCTCTCACGATTCGTCGTGTTTCTGCTGCCTTTGCTGTGTTTCTCTGCCTCTCCTTGCGGGACCTGCCTGCCTTTCGTTGGTTGGAGCTGGAACTGCTGGAACTGCCGGAACTGCTTGGCGACTTGCCATTGGTCTCGGGCTGCTAGGTACCTCGGTGCTCACATGCACTCCCGCGACTTTGTATGTACATACACAGGCATACACCCACTCGCTGCACAGCACGCTCGCCTGAGCTTATCTCCGAGTCCTTATCAATTTCCTGCTGCCGCCAATCTGGCCATTCTCTTCACCCCTCATGATCCTAATATCTCTTGCTGCCTAGTCGTCTTCGAATTTACAGCCTGTCTCTCATTCGGAGCTCGATTTTCCGTCCCCGCTCATCGAGTGTCGCTGCTGAGCCCACGCGAGCATACATCTTCAACACGAACCACTTCAGCCAGCCAGACAAGTCATCATGTCGTCACCGTCAGCTTCGCCCTATGGCAGCAAGCGCAAAAGAGCCACCGTCGGCAATAGCGATCTTTCGAATGACATCTCTGAAAGCGCATTGCAGCCTTCGTCCCGAGATGCTTCGGCTGAAGAAGGCAATAGCACGGCGGCCGAATCCGATCGACGCCATCTCCGCAACAACACTGGTAATGGCCCGAATCCTAAGAGACTGCGGAGCAACCCGGGCCGTTCTACCGACGTTTCTGGAGAGAACGCTGCGGATTCTGGTGAGCCGAGCGATACCACAGAAGCCAGCATTGACATTAAGGCGCGAGTCGGCCGTAGAGCACGCCAGCCCTCTGTCAATGGCGACAGCGATACTATGGCACCGCCGCCCATTGGTGAGCTAGTTCATCCTGCTGGTGGCTTCAAGACGAATCCTCCGCCTGTTGGCCGACCCGTACGAGTCTATGCAGACGGCGTTTTTGATCTTTTTCACCTTGGGTGAGTCTCGTGACTTGAACAAAATCCAAGCAGCAATGCTTGCGCGATCCGGACACGTCGCCTGTCAATGGTCCGCACCAATTGTTCTTCCAATCTGACTTTTTCCCTCCACAGTCACATGCGACAGCTCGAGCAGGCAAAGAAGGCTTTCCCCAACACGATCCTCGTCGTGGGTGTCACGGGCGACGAGGAGACCCATAAGCGCAAGGGCTTGACTGTCATGTCGGCCAAGGAACGAGCCGAGTCAGTCCGGCACTGCAAGTGGGTCGACGAGGTTATCGAGGACTGTCCCTGGATCGTCACCCCCGAATTCCTTCAGGCCAATCAGCTGGATTACGTTGCCCACGACGATCTTCCATACGGTGCCGACGAAGGCGATGACATCTACCAACCAATCAAGGCCGCTGGCATGTTCCTGGTGACCCAAAGAACCGAAGGCGTTAGCACAACCGGCATTATAACGAGGTATGTGTTTTTCGTAATCAAAGGAAACACAAAGAGAAAAAACCGTGATTATCAAGTCACTTTCCCTTCCCTGCTCCGTCAGCTGTATCTCTAAAAAATCGTAATTGCAGAATCGTTCGCGACTATGAAAAGTACATCACCCGTCAATTCAAACGAGGCACCTCCCGACAGGAACTCAACGTGAGCTGGCTCAAGAAAAACGAGCTGGATCTCAAGCGCCATGTGCAGGATCTTCGTGATAACATCATTACCAACTGGACCAGCACTGGCCAGGAGCTTAGCCGCGAGCTCAAGCAGTTCTGGCCCACGAGTAGACCTCACAGCCCGGCTCGCTTCAACTCTGATGGTCTGCGATCTCCCTCGACTCCAGGACCCAATTCTGGCAATTCCAAGGACTTTGTTACTGGCTATACACTTGGTCTCGTGGGTGGTGTGCGTTCCTGGGTAAGTATGGCGCGCTTTTGTTATGGAAGAGGTTGCTTGAAAGACATTGGTTCGAATGATGAAGAATTATGCTGATAGTCTCTACAGATGACCAAGAGCAGACGAACTACCGCCAGCCGTCCGGTCTCGGACGACGAGTCCGAAGAGTCTGATGAGCATGCCAAGTCCCCGGCATCTACCACAGGCCAGTCATTGTCGGTACCACCTGATCATAAATGACAGCCTGATCCTCTATTCTATCTGTTTCCTTTTCTTTTAACTCATGACAAGTTTTTTTGTTCCCGGTGTTTTTTTTTTTAATAAAAAGAAGGGTTTTTCTTTTATCTTTAACGAACCTTGGATTAATGTCTTTCTGCTCTCGACAGTTAAACCTTGTCCCTTTAGAATGAAAGAAAGCAGACTAGTTGAAACTTCTCTTTCCCCCATTTCTGTTTCTGTTTCTTAAGCATGGAGGAGATAATATCGCAAAAAGGGGTAGCATCGATCCTTTGTACTTGTTAAAGGGTATCTTGGTCGTGACGGCGTTATTGTTATTTTCCTTCATTCTTATGCCCCGGTGACGGTCTGGTCCTTATCCCGGCCCTCATGGTACCGCACTGTAATGAACGAGTTGCCACCACTGGATGTCTGTACCCGAGCCGTCACGTCTGCAGGCTTAATGGACTCACTTCATGGTTAATGTATTATGCTGAATCGACGTGCTCGTGTCGTATTGTGACTTTTCTCGTAGTGAAAACGTCGCCGGCCAAAAATCAACGTCAGCGGTCCGAACCACACATGTCTGCCACGCGAGTCGGTCCAAAGACTCTTCACTTTCGAGTCGAATACATTGACACGAGGGCATCAGCCCCTCCTTTGAAGAGGCACAAGATGCACCTCGTGGGATTTCTTCCACGCTACAGGAACCAGGGATACGGATTTCACGAACGCGGGGGTGGCGGACGGGATGGCATCTCTTAATCCATGGCGTTGGAAGTGCAGTCAAGGAAAGATGGCAAGGGGGCATTGCGATGGCTCATTCATCTCTCATGAGGCCGGTGGGATGTCTTTTCCCCTTTTCGTTCCTGTCCACTTGATTGTTTTCTCGGCGAGTCTCGGCGCCAGGTGCGATGCCGTTTCACGCCAAATGGCCTGGAGGCGATCCGATACCATGGCGCCGTGAAGATGAATGCTGAGGCACCAGAAAGGGTCCCTTTGAGTCTGGTGGCGTGGGGAGCTGGGGTGACGGCGATGGGTACTGTACTTGTCGTGTCGGCTTGCAGTGCCGGCCTCCAGGTCGAAACACTTGTACATGGTAAAGAAGGGGATCTTGACAAAAGAAATGAATGGATGGATGAAAAAAAGGTCGGGCTTGGCTAGAACCCTGCTGCGATTACAAGGGGACATTTGTTTTGTGCGTTGCGAGGGATGTCGTCAACTCGGTTGTGGCAAGATTGGGTGCGTGGATTCAATCATCTGCCTGTACCGTGCGCACTTGTTCCACAGTGTATCCTCCTTTCCTATTTTTATTATTCATTTGTTCATTTGTTCATCTGTTCATTTATTTATCATCTATGTTATTTTCCTGTAATCGTGAGACATCACGTCAGCCGACACCATGAGGCTACCCTATAAGAATAGCTCGTTTGCAAAAAGACGTATCTTTCTCGTCCCAATTACGCCTCGCCATCAACTGACTGGCTTGTTCACAGCTCGCTTGTCCCCTTGTGCTTATGATACTGGCGCTGTGATAGTACGACCACACTTCGGGAATTAAACCTTCGTCTCACCGTGGCCTCGGTATCGATATCAAATACAGGAGTCTAGATACGCACATACATATATACATGCCTCATATGTGCATACGTGCAAATTATTCATGGCTATAGACTATTCACCTCCCGAAATCTCACCGCTCCGGACAAAAGACTTTTGCGTTAATGTTGTCTCGGCAAGATCTCGCCCCCAGAAGTTTAGCCACACACCCACCCACATATACTCCGACAACCTGGTCTGTAGCTCAAAGGTGTCGCCCCAGTCTGCGACAACGCTGTGCAAAAAAACACCTCATTCTCAGGCAGGCTACGGGCTCGACAACGAGCACTCCCAAGGAAAGATGCCGATTTTAGGCGCCAATTTGGGGTCCTTCTTGATCCTGTGCTCCCAGCTTTCCCTTTGCTATGAATTCGAGGCTCGAGGCCAATGCTTTTATTGCTGCAGACCGGTAAAAGGGAGACCACAACCGCCTTCCTGAAAACTGTGCACCAAACGTCTCGTGTCACCGTCTAGAATGAATGAGAGCACGTCATGCGTCATTTGCTTCGAGAAGTGGCCGTCCTCGGGATGCTTTATTATTGGAGGTGTGACACCAGAAGCACGCACAACGTCACCCGCGCCGGCCCCACCCATCTCATATTGCTTACATGCTTAGTGAGTGTCCGTCTCGTCTAATGAGAGGCCTCTTTCTTGTATGCCGCTATTTTCCGGACGGAGCCCGCTTCTCTTCATGAAATGAAGACGGACGTGATATGTCTCCTGCTGAGCTGCAGAGATTTCTTTTTGGGAAGCTTTACTTCGCCTCTGTTCCCCTTGCTTCGTGTTGTAGAAAGTGCGCGCAGAACGCGCCCCCTGCCAATGTAACCGTTGCAGAGTTGGCGACGGAGTCGTGGTCGTAGCGACGGAGCCTAGGAGCTGAATGCAGGCAACAAGTGAGAGCCAAGACTGGAGACCGGGATGCCTGCAACCTTTTCGAGGGGTGTGGATGGAGTGACTGCGACCCAAGAATAGGGGGCGACCGCACCATATGTATGTACGTGCAGTGCAGCTCTGCCGGGATTGAAACTTTGAAGACATCGTGGTGTAGACGGATTTCGTTCCTGGTGGCAGGACACTGTTCAAGTTCAGACTTGGATGCCTGGCCTGGTCGTAGCCAGACAAATGATGGTCGTCATTGGTAAACCGGACAGTCGGGAAGGCGTATTATGGGCCGCTCCTGCCGCGCCCACGCGCCACAAGGCCTTTCCATGGGTCGTGGCCCGACATGCTTTTTTAAACTTTGCGCATCGGCCCTACCCTTGGTTACCACATGAAAGCACACATCGGGATTCAGGAACAGAAAAATGTCGTCGTTGCAGAAGATTGGCTCCTTGGCGCCGTCCGGGTTTCTTCTCTTCCCTCCTTTCCCGGAAACTCTGCGACCTACTATAAAAAACATACGGTACATACATACATCGACTCCCTCCGTTTTGAGCTGAAGAAACGACTTCGTATCGATGCTCCCTTCGTTTCTGCGGAATGCAGGACTCCAGATATTGAAGTCCCGGGCCATGGACATACCGCGAGCGGATCGCCTCCTTCACATTTATAGTTCTTGAACGTCAACCATTGTGCGGTTCGAACTCGGTGGCCCAATCATACTGCTGCCGAAGACGGCACTTCACCATGCTGCCGCGTTGTTGGTCTCGAGTCTCGACTCTCCACGGCTGACGGCCGACACCTACCTACATGTATTACGTACAATGTACATGCGTCCAGACTTCTGACCACAGGCTCGCTGGTCCGATGGCCCTGCCTTGACCATGGATACCTTTCTCGTCTCGAAGCCATGGAGAAAGGGAAAGCTGACGACAGGGCTCCTGCCGGGCATTGCCGAACGAGCCGAACCTGTCCAGTGCGCCACGGAGTCATCTTGGCAGACAAGGGCCTCTTCGTGTCAAACGCGCAACTATTGGCTGTCTTGATGCACATTGCGGATACGAAGAAACGTGCACATGAACAGTCCATTCGTTGGTTGCAAGAAGCATGAGACGAACACGTTTTACCCCCTGCGTCATTAACCATTCCCTGGATGACATATGTAGGAAGAGAGACAACACCTTGACAAGAGTTGCAACTTGTGACCAAATAGCTTAGAAATGCCTGTGTGTTTTGGCACGACTCATCAGGGGTCCAGGAGTGCCCAACCGCCAACGTTCTGCTGAAAGTCTACGGCAAGTGGGTAGCGGTGCCTCCAGATTTCCAAAAAAAAAAAAAAAAAAAAAAAAAAAAAAGGCCAAGGAGAAGTTTGAGAACAACACGACACCATGCCGCGCGGTTCGGCCCTTTGCGGAAAACCACAAAGGCATGTTCATAATAATGCGGACAGGGTTTGTGTCTTGCTATCCAGACAGCTCAAGTGAGGCCAAGCCGCAAGCCTTTTTTCTGTACAGTGCTAGGGACCAACGAGTAACAAAAGACCATTGGCTTGTCCGGAGTGCAGTTCCGCAGCCGTCGATATGAAGAAGATGTCGGCGAATTGCACCGCTATTCGTCACGTAAGTCTACAGGGCTGTTTATTATGGATTGAACCTGTCGAGCAGACGTGCAGGCGCATCCCATCACTCCCAACACTACCCGACGGCCATCCAGATCTTCATCTTGACCTGTTGAGACCGTCGCAAATCTGACTGGTGCATTATTCTTTTCTTAATCAGCCACTTATCGGCCAAGCTTTCCCATCTTATTCGGCTGCCGATCGTTGACTTGCGTGATTACCAAGCCCGTTGTATCCGTGTTCCCTTGGGTCTCGGAACGGCTCTGATGGCAACACCATGTCAATTACGCGCTTGGTGGGAAAAAAGGAAAATAGGACAAAGGAAAAGGTAAAGGAAAAGGAAAAGACAAGAAAAGTTGCCTGGGAAGGAAATGACAGCTAGCACGTCGACTTCCTTAATTATGCAAGACATGGGTAAACGACCAGTGCATGTCTACATGCGTACATATGTACGTACATATGTACTCTGCCAGCCCTGTTTGAGGTCTGGCAATGACTTCATCATGCAGACGGGCAAGGATCATGACAGCATGACAGCATGACACAATGATTAGAAATTTAAGACACTGACAAGACTGACAAGCAGAAAAGAACGGATGACTCTGATTTCGGCAGGGAACAAACAAAAAACCAAATAAAAAAAAAAGAGCGGGTGGTCAGTCGCTCCAAAGGATGCCGTGCGTCCGGCTGGGTTCGATAAGCATGAAACCACCCTTCTCCAGAGTTGTATCGAATCTGCCTCGTTACTACATCATCAGCTTACCTGCCTACAAAACAGGCATCCCGTATTCCACAGAGTTGCGTCGTCGTCGCTGCACAAGCACGATGGCAGCTGGACAAGCACCAGATTGCCGTCCGAGTGGCCAGTCTTACTTGTTGGTTGGGACTTGGCTGCGCGGGCGCCGCCACCGTCGCATCTGGATAAACACCATCATTCGCCAGCACTTTCTTTTCCTTGTTTCTTTTTCTTTTTCTTTTTCTTTTTCTTTTTCTTTTCTTTTTTCTTCTTGGTCGCTGACGGCCAGCCTGATTCCCCTTTCACCCCAGCGCCCACCCTCGAGGCCACCGACGCCGGCGGGCAGACCATGTCCTCGGCCCTGCTACCCTGTGAAAACCGCTGGCCTTGGGCTTTCGGCGCCGTCCTTCAGCTCCACCGAGCCACTGTCGCAAGGTCACACCTCGACGCCATACCCGCCACGGCCGCGGAACGCCACCCTGGGGGAGCGTGGGGGGTGCGGGTGGTGATGGTGGTGATGGTGGTGGTGGTGGTGGTGGTGGTGGTGGCGTTGGTGATTCGTGCGTCCATGGACCGTGGACCGTGGACCGTGGCTGTGGTCGTCCAAGTCGCAGGTCACGCGCGCGAGTTGCAAGTTCATACGAGTGGCGACGCAGGAATCGGGACGGCCGTCTTCCAGACTCCAGTTCGTGTCAGCCTGTCTGAGATATTACTCCTCCGCATGTCTCGTAGACTCGTACCACAGCAGCAGGACTTCTACTCGGCGCCAAGGGCAGAGCTCTATCTTATGGCGCTCTCCTCTCTCCTTTGCCAGGGACCTGAAACGGAAAGGACTGCGGATATTTTGCTACGACCGAATCCACAACCCCGTTCATCCCGTCGACCTGACGCCGGAAGAGAGGGGGGAGGCGAGGCAGGCCCGGCTTCGATTATCCTTCGACCCTTGTTTCGACGTGCAGGGGTACACATGAGTCGCAAATGCAGTTTCCGCCGGCATGGTTCGCCTCCACCGAGGCTGCTCACACCTCTCACATAATAGACTGTCAGCTTCGAGCCTTCGACCAGGGTCACGCAAGCAATCGAGCGCGCCATGGTCCGGCTCTTCCTGTTAGCGCTGTCAGCAAACGGTACCACTCCACGGGGCATGTATGTATGTATGTACATACATACACCACATCCGTCCCAGACCATGAACGAGTTGATCCCTTTTCGGGCCGCCTGGGGCCCAGCAAGGGCCAGCCCGGATGTTCTACATATATTCCAACTGGGTGTACGTGGTGAATCGATTCCGCAGGCCGGAAAATCAGCTTTGCCCGGGCTGTTGGTCGCCAGGGCACCCGAGCCGGATCATTGGGTCGTCATCCACCCCCCTCCGTAATGAGTTGACGCAGGCTTTCAACCCTTCTGGCCAACCTCTGCCTGCTTCCCTTCTGCCCTCTGGCCGTCATCCAAACTCAATTTACCGCGAGTCCTTGCGTTTCATTGCAGATGGATCACCGGGTGTCGACGCAACATCCCAGTTGACCTGTGAGGCTGAGAACAAACAGATTCCGTCTTCCACACCCTGCGAGCTGGAATCCCACTACAGCACATGCTCCCATCATCGCTTATCTTGTTGGCCGACCAGAGTTTCCACATTCACAGCCTCCCGAGTGTCTGACTTGGAATTGGGAACTGTGGGAAGTCTCCTCCAATAATAGAACCTACAAACACTCTGCTTACTGCCAGGTTCTCATTTTTAGTAACTGCGCAGGCTGTGCGAGTGTGCGAGTGTGCGAGTGTGTGAGTAAGTCAGTGTGCGTGCGTGCTTGTGGTTTGAGGATACCGAATATCCTTGGGTTATGCGGGCTGGGAACACCCTCCTTGGTTTCTATTTTTCTCTCTGGACCGGATGACCATTTTTCGCAACCCAGCCATGGCTAGTCTTCGGAATATCATGAACGTCGACGTCGAAGACGACCATGTTGATTCCCCTTCCTCCAAGGACCCTGGGTCGAAAACGTCTCAAGATCCCGACTCATCTGGCCGTGGTTTGGACCATCCTCTGGACACATCGCCTTCACGAAACCAGGGAATGAACCCGTCAACACGCTCTATACAGTCTCTGTCAATCGGTCAGGATACGTCAGACATGCCTTTCAACCACTTGGCCACTCGAAATCCTTCTGGTCGTCGTCAAAGCAATACCAGTGCCGACTCACTAGACTCTAATCACGCACGCGGACACGGGCATCGCCACGGCCGCGGTCAAGGCCACAGTCAAAGTCACAGGCACAACCACGCTCATACAGGTTCCATTCCGAATGTTCCTCCGAGACCACATGTGTCCCAACAAGAGACTGCCGTCAAGTTGACCCCCATCACCGGGAGAGTCAGTCGAGCAAAGAAAGGGGTGCCAGTCCACACCTGCGACATGTGTCGACCACCAAAGGTAAAGAAGCATGCTGGCTCAAGCTTTTCGCGAATGTTGGAATCCGACCGCTAACCGTGGCTTTGCAGACTTTCACCAGAGCGGAGCATCTGAGGTTCGCCTTCCCGTCACCACGATCACGGAACATCGTCGCCCTTAATGAGCTGTCATCACTAACGCGAGGCTTTCCAGGCGACATCAGCTGAGCCACCAACCGCCAGATCTACCTTGTCCGGTACCTGGTTGCGACAAAGTGTTTCATCGACGGGACCTTCTTGAGCGGCACCAGCAGAGACAGTACGTCTATCTTGGTTTCCTTGATCAAAGGCCAAGTTTATGCCTTCTCCCCCCTTCTCCCCCCTTCTCCACCTTCTCCGACCGCAGAGAACTGATTACTGTCTGCACAGCGACCAAGAAGATCGCGTGGCAAAGCCCAGAAGCAGTGGCCAAGCTAGAAGCAATTCAGGAGGTAGAAGACGACCCAGTTATGCTACAAGCTCACCGCCCGGATCGTTGATACCATTGCAGCAGTCGTATGGTAAAACATCGCCCACGGCCACAACACCCGGCATCTCCGTGAGTTCTGGTCATTACGCCACACACAAAAGCACGCCCGTGCATCTGCACCAAGCCAACACCGATGTTGCCATGGAAGGAATAAGGGATGAGTATATGCTGGATGCTGTATCTAATGCACAGACGACGACGGCGAGCACCGCGGCCGAGTTTTCGCAGCCTCGATCGATGCCGGCTATCCCAGTCATCGGTTTTGTGCAGAACGTTTGTGTCCCAAGAGCTGTGCCTCCCGCCTTTTCTTGGCCGGCTACTGCCGCCCTCGCCACGGCGACCGCTCAGGCTACCTTCTCGCAACCGAATATCATGGAGACCAATGCCAGAGGATCAGAATTTTCTCTTTCTCATGCTGGTTGGGCCTCGATCCAACAGGCAACGTCAAGTACCATGCCGGGGTCGATGATGGTCACCTCCGGCGATGGCTTTCCTGTTCCGTACACGTACGGACCTCCTCTGCCACCGTCCTATACCTCGATATACAATGAGGAGTCTTCTGTCGGCTATCCGGGATATGACGGAAGTCCAGTTCTGTACGGCGCCCAAAATCCAACGCCAGAAATCCACAGTCCCTCACCGCCATTCGTCTCCGGCCGGTCGTCTGAAACCATGGTCACGGTCCCGGCGGCTTTGCCCGCAGATCGTGTCGTCAGTACTCTCGCCTATCGACGAGACCCCATTTTAGGACTTGGAATGCAGCCACAAGATATTTTGACAGCGTCCCTAAGCCGGGAAGTCCAAAGCGCTCTTCCCACGTACATGGACGTCTACTGGGACAAGGTGCATCCTCTATACCCCATCATCCACCGGGCAACAGTTGAGGATGGCATCGACAATGTGCCAGAGCAAGTTTATATCTTATGTTGTGCCATGGCCGCAGTTGCGACCCAATTTCTTGGCCATAGAGAGCACCGTATCAATGGAAGCCTACTGCACGCATATGCATGGCAGAAGTCAAAGGCTGTAGGTTGCCAACTCTGTGTGACGCAAAACGGTTCGGAATGGGCCAGCGCTAATCCGGGACAACAGTTTACACAATCAGCACGATGGTCTCTTCCAGCAATGCAGTGCATCTTGCTCTGCGAATACTATGCCAGATTTCGAGGACGTCACAGGGACGATCACCATCCCTCGTCCCGGTTCCTCGCCATGTACCAGATGGTATGTCAAGGGGTGATCTCCTATTCATGTGGTATCTTGTGTTTTCCTTGCTTTTTCTTTTCTTTTTCTTTCCCTTTTTCTTTTCTTTTTCTTTTTCCCTTTTCTTTTCTTTCTTCCTCTTAAAAAATTTCAAGAAGAATAAACCAAACAAAGAATAATCGGACTTCTTTTTTTGACAATGCTTCTGCAGGTTTCTGCTCACAGCTCTGCGTCGATACCGAAACTTGTGGGGACAAAGTACCAGCGCTGGACTGCATGGATATACCTCGAATCTTGCCGACGACTGCTGTCTGCATGTTTCCTTCTCAGCGTTCATGGCATGTGCTACCATGAGCTGCCGTACTCAACCGTTTTGGGTGTGGAGAAGGTGACGAGCTCAGGATTCCATATTCCCCTGTCAGGAAGCACGACGAGTCTCTGGGAAGCCGCAGACGCCGAGGCTTGGGCCGACATTGACATGTCCTCTGTCGAGTTGACAACAGTCGGAGATGTCATGCAGGATGAGAAGGCCTCCAACCTTGAGAACCCGGCCTTTGACGTATCGCTTGTCATCGCCGCACATGCCCTGGGACTGCCGACCAGAAAAAAACGCCAAGAGGTGGAGCTGGTGCAAGATATCTCGGGCTTCAGAAGCAACGACTTACTCATGTCCAAACACTTCGGCCGTCGACCGGGAGCAACCACCTACCTCGCCTTGCACCACACTCCGCTCCATGTTCTCCTGTCCGTATCAGGAGACAGCTGGGCTTTCAACAGGAAAATCCCCAACGCCAAGCTTTTCGCCGAGCACAAGAAAAAGCTGCGGCAGTGGCGGGACTCGGGGACGTGTGCCATTGCGACTGTGTTTGCCGCCCGCGCCCTGCGGGAATTCCTAAGCCTCTCGGACGACGCGGGACAGGCAGCACCGACGACAGCGCCGCAGACGGCCGTGAGCTGCAAGGACATATCCGACTACTGGGGCCTATACGTCTGCACCCTCATCTGCTGGGCCTTTGGCCATCCGGACAAGCGATCGTGCACCGAAAAGCTGCTGCCCGCACGAACCCGAGCCACAGCCTGGATCCAGGCTGTAGCCGACATGGAACCGAGCCAGCTGCAAGCCTCGTCCGGCAGTGAGGATTCGCAGGCCATTGTCGCGTTTGTGCGGGAAATCCTGGACAAGGACTGCCTCGGCGGGCGAAACATGCTCTACGCCGACTCGGTTGGCGTGCTGCGAAAACTAGAGGAGGTTGACAACTATGAATGGTTCTAAATCCCTGGGGGTTGAACAAAAACCAAAAACCAAAAACCAAAAACCAAAAAAAAAAAAAAACCCTTAGCACAAGGCGAAGACGCCTGGCGTACCGGTGGATTGCGGGCAACGGCGTACATGTCTTTTCTCTGGGGACCTCGCTGTCACTTATCCGTTTTTGTCGTTCCCCTCTTTGTTTTCCTGTCCAGTCGTGGTCGGGCCACGTTAGCGGGCGTGGTTTCATCTGCGCAGTCTTGCACAGTCTTGCAGACGGCCTCTCGTAAGTATCCGTCGGGAGCATCCCAGGCATGCGTAGTTAGTGAGGAGGTTACATGGACAATGCAAACATGGACATGAGATGGTTTTTTTTCTCTTTTTTTCTCTTTTTCTTTTTCTTTTTCTTTTTCTTTCTTTTTCTTTTTCTTTCTTTTTCTTTTCTTTTCTTTTTCTTTTTCTTTTTCTTTTTCTTTTTTTTTTTCGAAAAAAAGCAACAGTGATGAATGAACCCACACAGTTCTACGGGTCCACCGTCCGAATAACCCGGGATACAAACCTCATTGTTCTTGTATTCTGCTTCCTCCTAACATAGTGGTACATGATGTCTTGAAACGAAAGAGGCAAGGTAGAAAAGAAGACAGGAAAAAAAAAATCCTCTTTGAACATCGCGTGGTTTCTCCCCCCTGCTCGTCTTGATCTTGGGCCAAAATCCAATCCCCCTCTGCGTCCATTCTGCGTGCATGTCTGGTATACGTCCTTGCTGAGGTTCAATTTCTGCCTCCCGGCTCCCGGCTCCCGGCTCCCGGCTCCCGGCTCCCGGTTCCTGGCCTCCACAGCCTCCCTCCCGCCGCGTCCTCGGACATGGCTAGCGAGCGTATGGATGGTAGCCCCTGTTGCCGCCGCGACCGCCGCCGCGGTAGTTTGCCCCCGGGCGTCCGGCGTTTTTGGGACCCGTGGGGGCGTTGGCCGGCGGAGCGCGTTGGGGATCCGGAGTGCCCTGTCCGCCTCGTCTGAATCCCGGGTCCGGCTGGGGGACATCGTCGTACATGCCTTCCCAGGAGGTGGGAGCTCCTGCTCCTGCTCCGCCGCCGCCGCCGCCGCCGCCGCCCATTCCGTAACCGCCGCCGCCGCCTCTGCCGCCTCGTCTGCCGCCGGCACCGCCGCCAGCACCAGAGGGACCGGCAGGTGGTGACTGGGATTGTGGATGGAACTGATTGTAGTTGCCCTGGTCGGGCTGCTGCATCTGAGGAGCTCCCGGCTGCTGCTGCTGCTGCTGCTGCTGCTGCATCATTTGTTGTTGCATCTGCTGCATCTGCTGCATCATCTGCGGGTTCATGCTGCCCATCATGTTCTGGGGATTGTTGCCGCCTCCGCCACGGCCCATCATCTGCTGCATCTGCTGCATCTGCATCTGCTGCCACATGGCTGGGTTCATGTTCATGTTCCTGTTCATGGCCATCTGAGACTGCACCATGGCAAAGTACTGTTGCATGCGCTGGAAATACTGCGCCATGACTTGGGGCGTCATGCCGCCGTTGTTGGCGCCCATCTGTTGGCCCATGGCTCCGCCGTGGCCAGACTGATCGTCCTTTTTGAATTTATTCCGCTTGGCAGCTTCTTCTTCCTCGCGGAGGTTACCTCGGGGCTGTGCTCTCTTGACCTCGACGGGCTTGCCGTGGATCTCGAGCGGGACATCGATGCAGGCCTCGACGCCAGCCTCGCTTTCAAAGGTCACGAACCCGAATCCTCTTGGCCGGCCCGTATCCTTATCCATCATGAGCGTTGCGTCGACAACTCGCCCGAACTGGGCAAAGTAGTCTCTGAATTCCTGGTCCGTCGTTTCCTGACTCACGCCGCCAACAAAGATTTTGCTCGTCTTCTCCTGTTCGTCTCGGGGGATGGCTCTCTTGGGATCAATCTTTTGATGCAGAGTCAGCCCTCTCCTAGGTCTAGTGCCACACTCGCCGGATGAAGCTTTTCGTTTCCTTTTTTTTTTCTTCTCTTCTCCTCTTGTCTTTTTTTTTCTCCTTGGGAAAACCGGCTTGGACTGCTAGCAAAGCCTACTCACAATTTTGCCGTCCAAAAAGTGCTCCTTGACCATGACGATATTGACCGTCTTGGCATCCTTGAAGGTGAGGAACCCAAACCCTCGAGATCGGCCTGTGCTGCTGTCGCGCATAACAGTGCATTCGACAACCTCTCCAAATTGCTCAAAATAGTCCCTCAGGGACTCTGTTTTTTTTTTTGGGTGCGCGGTTAGAACTATAGAACTAGAACCAGTCGTTATGAGATGCATAAACTATGAGACGACGACATACGATCTGTTGTTTCCCAGTTCAGTCCACCGATAAACATTTTCCTAGAATATTCAACATCAGCCACATGATTCAATACTTCACGCACATGCATTTCAAAAGCGAAACAAAAATGGCATGGGGATGCGAGCCGGGCCGAGGAGCAGTCAAATTTGGCATGAAGATGTAGCCATCCACGTTCGTAGCGGGTGTTCCAGGGACATTAAACATGCGCGGGGTTTGTCATGGTAGAAGCAAGCTGGTAGACCAGACGTCCGTCTTGCTCGGCAGCGGGAGGTCACATGGAGTTTGATGCGAAGGCGCAGTTTGTCGCATCTCGCTCTCTGTCGCTGCCTGTATTCGCCCGCACGCTTTTTTTTTTTTTTTTTTTTTTTTTTTTTTGTGTGTGTGTGTGTGCGCGTGTTTATTTATATGGTTGTTTCGTCTGTGTAGATGTCGTAGTCAAGCATAACCATGGCATACAGCAGCATAAGTAGGCAACCGACGACCATTATTGGGTGGGTGGAACTGGTGGTTGGCTGAAAGAGAGTTGACCACCGGCATTGTGTCCCCATCCAGGAGGACAAGGGCGTGTCGAAAATGATGAGGCCAGAAGATTGAAAATCGCGCCCTATTTGCTCCCAGGCACAAGAGACATGTTGCAACGGAGAGTGAGTCATGTCTATCCATGGCCAGTTGTCCACCCATGTTCGGTCCCGGCAGTACATGGTTCGCCAAGCAGGTCAGGATCGGAGGTATCCTCAGATATCGATATCTTGCGCAAAAGCAATGGTGATGGAGTTGGCAAGCAAGGCCGCAACAAAGAACAGGACCAGCACAACAGTAGTGGCGCCACGGCATGCGAGCAATTTTGTAGCCATATTATCCCACGTGTCGGTCTCCTGTGTTTCTCATCTCCTCTCTTCTCTGCGTGTCTGTGCTATCGTCTTTGGCTTTCTTTGATATGATATGATCTGTACTGTATCTGTATCTGCTGTAACTGTCTGACTCATACTGACTGTCTCGTTCTAGTTATACCATAACTTTGAGCGCTAGTCGCCGTGAATTCAGCTGCTACAGCCCGAGATTCCCGAGTTGCGCGGATTTCCGCTTCAAGAGGCTTGACTGATATGCTCGACACCAAGCGTGTCCCACAGTAGTCTAGAGTCGGTAGGTAGAGATATCTTTCTTTCTTTCTTTCTTTGCGGATCAACAAAAAGAATACATGGGAATAATGAAATCCCAAGTGCTTTTCTTCTGTCTTTGCCCTTGCTTTGAAAGTGTGCTCCACTTCATCCCTTGTGCGAAAAGAAACTCTTGCTCCCGCACGATATATTGCGATGGCATGAACGGGTCACGCAACCTTAGCAGACCATACGACCCCGGAGCCGCGGCCACCTCTGATCCTAGAGTGCTGCCTCTTTTCCAGAGACTGGCGAAATTTCTTTCTCTTCTTTTTTTCCCGTCTTGCCAGAATCGACGAGCCAGTCAAGTTCTCCACTAATCACGGCGTTCTTGAACTGGAAGCTGAACCCCTAAAGCAATGCAGCAAGACCACCAGCTGGTCGCTCACACGGACAGGCTAACATAAACAGGGCGCTGATGTTGTCTTTTGAGGGACAAGCACGCATAGTTCAAACCTGCGCGGAAGTGTCGTGGAGCCAGTCGGGGAAGGGGATTCGAAGGAAAAAAAAAAAAATACGCTCATTTCAAAGGTGGAAAGAAGGATTATCTCAGACTTACCCGTCATCTTTGGCACTAGCCCTGTGTACGGTTCCATATGGAGGCGTTGGCGGATCGGCATCGTGTGAGGGAGCGGCTACGGCGTGGTTATCGCGGCCTCCGCCGAGATTGAAATCTACGTCATCATCATCATCATCATCATCATCGTCACCTCCGCCTTGATGCATGTTTTCATCCTGCTGTGCGTGATGACTCGACGTAGATGTCACGTCTGGATCGTCATTGGAGGGCTCGACTACCGGGGCTGCTGCAGGAGCTGGTGGTGCCTTGGACGCGTCGTTATCGTCATACCTGAAGCGCAAGTAGATGAAGTCAGTGAGACGTGCCAAGAGGGCTAGGGCTCCTAAGAGCTCGGGCTTGGGAGTGAGTGATGGTCATCATACAAATCGGCAAAGAGGTCATCTTCAAAGTTTTCGGGTTCCGTCATGTCGGGCGAATGGAAGGGGCGAGGCTGGCAGTCAAAGGCCAGACGGAATGCAGACGCAGGCAGCACTTGCAGAGATGGTACTGTCGGGTGCAAGCCAGGATTCGCGAGGATGTGCAAGAGTCAGACGGTCCGACGGTCCGACAATCCGACAGCCGCAGCTAAGTGCGATGGGCAACCAAGATGCACGGGATGCTATTCCATGCAGCGACCGGTTGCAAAAGTGCGAGCGGATGGGGATGAGGAGGCGAGTTGGGCGATGTGGTCTGGTGACGCTGGTCTGGGACGAAAGCAGCGAAGATGCGGCATCGCGGCGGGTCGGACAAGTCTCGAGGTAAAAAATGGGCGGCCAGCCAGGCTGCGCGGGCTGCTGAGTCAGCCTTTGGGCCGCGGAGGGGACTCGGGGTTCCGTCATGGCCCATTGATGGGTGCGTCGTGGGGGAGGCGCCGCTAGCCGGAAGACCAGATAGATCAGCAGGCCTCGGCACTGTCGCGGGCCTGAGATGGCCCGAGATGGCCCCAGCCAGGTGCCAGCACTTGAGCACGCCCAGCACGCCCACGGGTCCGTCCATGGTGGTTGCACGGCGCACAGCGCGCGGCGCACGGCGGCCCAGTGCCGACACGAGTCCACAGGGCCCATGCAGCAGGTCGCCTCTTCGCCTCTTCGCCTCTTCGCCTCTTCGCCTTCTTCTCACCTGCTCTCGTCTCGCGCTTCCCTCGCCTTCTCGCACCATGAAGCGTGCCCTCGCCCGCCCCGACGACCAGACCTGATCATGTGGTCGTCCTCTGGCAGTGGCAAGAAGCCTGCAGCGGCGGTAAGTGCCCTTTCTTCGTTGGCCCTGGGGCCGGTTGGGGTGCGCAGCGCCATCGTCACGGCGTCACCCCTCGGTCGCCCCTCGTCGACATCTGCCGAGCCAGCCCAAGGCAAACAGGCAGCTAACATGTTCGAACCGCCCGGCTCTCGCAGCCTCAGGAAATGGTCCAAGTCGGTGCGTCGCTCAGTCCATTCGGCCTCTCCCGGCCTTCCCGCCCCTCCAGCCTCTCCGTTGCTCCGACTAATCCCAACTGTTGCTGTCCGCGCCGCTGCCAACAGACCGCACCGAGTATGTCACGCCCCGATTCCTTCAATGTTGCCATCTCTCTGCCTACCTAGGTACATACTACATGTGTATTGTGGATGTCGCTTTGGTAGCCATCCAATCGCCTGCCAGACGACTCACATGCTGCCTCCTCCAGGTCTGCATCTCCCTTCTGGAAGCCACCCGCCAAAGACAATGTTCCCAAGAGGAGCGCCATGGCTCCGGCTGGTCGCGACCCGAATCTCGTTGTCGGCGCCGCCTATTCACATGCCGACATGCTCAAGTTCGATTCGTTGTACGCCTCGACCACCGTCGACCAAGACATCTACACAAGGATCCCGTCCCCTTCGTTCCCCCCGAGTCAGAACCTCCCACACCTTCTTACTAACAAGTCCTTGTGACGCAGAAGCCTTTCAGGATCCCAACCAAAAACGCCGACATCGACGGCCTCAGGCAAGGCCCGACACAACGACTCGCCCCCTCCCCCGCGCGTCTCAACGGGCGGCAACTCTCCTCCTCTAAAGAGCTACATCAACTTCCTCTCCAACACCAATGACGATTGGAAAGCCGACGAGGATGAAATGCTCGGATACGACGATGACGACGGCGATGATTTTGGCCTGCCAAGCCTGTCCAATATGAAGAGGAGGTCAAAGAGGATGGCAACTAAGCAGAACCGAGCCAGCGCGCACGCCGATCCTAGCTCCAATTCCAGTACGAATGTCGGACCTCCACCACCAGCCGTTGACGGCGATTCCAGTCGGGGATCAAGGCGACATTCTGATAGTGCAGACATCGCCGTGGAACGTCCCTCATTGTCGTATCCAATGCCCAAAAAGAGCGAGGGCAAGATTCTTCGACCGCAGTACAAGGACATCCTCCAAGGTACGTGCGACGGTCGTCATTCATGCCCATCTAGATGTGGCTGGTCTTGATTGTGTTGTCATCACCTCATTTCGTTTGATTGATTTCTGTGCGCTTCCCACGCAGTCTCTACGCCAACTACAATACAAGCAAAGCTTACCATCTTCAACGCCCGCTAGACCCCGCCAATGCATTACACTTGATAAACTATCCATCGCTCCCCACCGAGGCCACGGCCAAAGAAGCCGATGCCGTAAACTCTCGGATCACGCGGATCGACAAGTTCAAGAGACTCCTTCAAGCCTCCTCCATTTCACTCCCAGAGCTTCGCGCACTAGCCTGGTCGGGCGTGCCTGGAGAAGTCCGCGCCATGACGTGGCAACTCCTCCTCAGCTATCTGCCGACCAACAGCGAACGCAGGATCGCGACGCTCGAGCGCAAGCGCAGAGAATACACGGACGGCGTGCGGCAGGCCTTTGAACGCGTCGGCCCAAACGCGGCCTCTTCCGGGCGGGCACGAGGTCTTGACGAGGCCGTGTGGCACCAGATCAGCATCGATATTCCCCGAACAAACCCGCACATTGAGCTCTACAGCTACGAAGCGACGCAGCGATCCCTAGAACGCATCCTGTACCTTTGGGCCGTGCGACACCCGGCGAGCGGCTACGTGCAGGGCATAAATGACCTCGTCACCCCCTTCTTCCAAGTCTTTCTGGGCCTGTACATTACCGATGCCAACATCGAAGCGGGCATGGACCCCGGCCAGCTGCCCAAGTCGGTGCTCGACGCCGTCGAGGCCGACTCATTCTGGTGCCTGACCAAGCTCTTGGACGGCATACAAGACCACTATATTGTCGCGCAACCGGGCATTCAGCGCCAAGTCGGCGCGCTGCGCGACCTCACCGCCCGGATCGACTCGGCCCTCTCCAAACACCTGGAGCAGGAGGGCGTCGAGTTTATCCAGTTCAGTTTCCGGTGGATGAACTGTCTCCTCATGCGAGAAATTAGTGTAAAGAACATAATCCGCATGTGGGACACCTATCTCGTATGTCTACAAAGTCCCCCCGTTCCCCGGCACAAATCAGAAGGAAGAAAATAAA